>CM068371.1:6850000-6897525 GCA_034769895.1 Magicicada septendecula
TAGAAGAAGAAGAAGATATCGAAGTTTTAGTAATACCGAATGGTTTTACCTCGAATGGTCAGAATTAGCTGAGAGCTAGAATACAAAACATGTGGGTCATCACATCCGAATTGCACGGAATCACAGCCTTCCAGATTACCACTTCACAAAAGATCGAGTTTTTCGTTGTTTACGTTGTCACGGGTTTGTCTCATATCGTTTGTCCCGTTAACACGGTCTGTTACTATATACTGTAATTGTGCGCGCTCGTGTACGTGATCTAGCAGACGCGGCCGCCGTTATCTTTTCTTGAAGTTATTTTCTTCTTATGCCGTCTGTCACTGTAAACTACGCGTCGACTGTTATTACTTTATTTAGACGGCGCGTGCCGCTGTTAGATAAGGCGAAGACATCGCAGTCAACTAGCCTCGTTTGTGTGTGTTACACACAGCCGCGCACGCATATACAAGCGCACGTGCGTGACGACACAGGTGTGAAAGCTGACGTGTGAAGTCGTAAATAATCCAGAACGAAACGACGGCGTCATTTTCACATAGAAACCATAACTCATAAAACCTCTAACAACAAAAATAATAATCAGTGATCAATTGATAGAACTGGTAAGCCGTTTTACTATTTTATTATGTGTTAGAATCGTGTCATTTCGGTCTCTTCTCAGGAGGCAATTTTCAGTGTGGGAACATTCGGTAACTGACACTGTCTTCGCCAGTTAACCACAGTACTTGGCAAAAGATTGGATACAGATACCCTATTATGATACTGATGTTTCATTAGGCAAGTTCCAGACGATCTGTGGGACAATCAACCGTATCTTTTACAAACAAGGTACTTCGAGACACAAAATTAAAGTTTCACAAAGGTATGGCGGTTTCTGTTCTGTACTACGGGCATGAATTATGAACCAAGAACCAAGAAACAAGACAGTAAAATAGAGCCCTCGGAAATGGCGTTCTTAAGACGAATTAATAAGTGTTCTAAACTTGACCGGATAAAGATTTACGCCATAAGAGAAGAGTTACAAGTTTTTAACTTGAATGAAAAATTAAAAGATTATAAACAACGGTGGGAAGAATACGTGGAAAGGATGTCAGATTCCAGACTGGCGAAACAAGTCTGGAAATACAAACCTGTAGACACAGTGTGTGGGTAGGCCCAGGAAGAGATGGCTGGAGGCGGAACAGGCAGCACCTTGCCCATCCCGCGACGCGAAGGTGATGATGATGAAATGGATTTAAAATTATAACATTGCTTGGACAGAGTACTTGGTAGTGTCTGACGTCAGTCAGTAAAATACAGGACTCGAAGATGACGTTCTTAAGAGGTATTAAAAGGTGTTCTAAACTTGATCGTACAAAGAATGAACTCATAAAAATTAAAAGTTTTCAACCTGAGTGAAAGATTAAAGGTTATAAACAACGGGGTGGAAAGAACACTTAGAAAGAATGTCCAGACTGACCAAACAAGACTGGAAATACAAACCTATATGACACGGGTGCGTGGGTAGACCCAGGAAAAGACGGCTGGTGGATCTTTGAATGCGGAAAAGGATGCACCTTGTCTGTGTCGTACTGTGAAGATGATGATGATAATGACGACAATGAAGCAGGCCCGTAATCAAACCAGTCAGGTGAGTAGTTTCTCAAAGTGACCAGCCAGAAAATTTATCATTAACTACGTATTTGCTTTTGACATTTCATTTCATCAAAACACGGTACTCTACGAACGCATAAAGTATTCCCAGTAGGAAAAAGCTATTTGGAAAGCGTAGTCAAGGTCCGCGCCGTAGATTTTCCGTGAAAACATCACAGTCTACCGTAGCACCCGCCATCGACGCACGCGCATTGATGCCCGACGTTGACAACACGACGATATTTGGTGATCGCAATACATACTCGTCTGGCGCTGTCACGTTGCCATTGATCTCTATATTATCACTGTTTTCTGTATTGCCTTCCAACGACGTCTGCACATGATCTGTGGACGTTTTGGACTGTCGGTGGCCGCTGTACGCCCGATGGGCCACCTACGTTATTGCTTTGCTCCGTTTTTTCATTTTCTTTTCGATGCTGCCGTAGCTCTCGCATTTGCTCGGCACTGGATTTTTAGGTTTTTTAAATTCCTTTTGATGCGAGCTTTCCTCTGATTTTCGTTTTCTATAATTCCGCGCATATTTACGACTCATATGAGACGACATCTTTAATTTTTTTGCAATTTTCAATTTAATACCGATTTTTACATATATTTCGGCGAATATTTTTATTGTTTCACTTTGAGTCCTAGTAGTGCTTCTCAAGCTCTTTACAATGACACCCGAATCAACGTCCTAGCTAAACGCGTTCTCACGCTACACTAATTTGTAATTTTACACAACGCTAATTCACAACAATCACGCGCAGGCGCCTACACTAGCCCGATGACGTCACAGGCAAAACAAACACTGCACAACAAATACGTACAGACATGCTCTATCCATTGTGACCTCAACCGTTGTTATAGCATTATTAGTCTCGTAGTTATTAGCGATTGAAATCTGACGGTATTTTGTAACACAAGAAAGTTTGACCGACTATCACTGTGCTTAACGAGCGAATAGACGTTTTCACGTCAAAAGAAATAAACCATCAAGTACAGAAAATCTGTAATAACTCAAAATATGCTACATTTATCATCATCATCATTTTCGACAAGGATTGAACAAGAAAAAAATTTCACGTTAGAGACCACAGTACTGTGGTATAGGCTCTCAGTACTTAAGGCTGGGTCGATTTTTTTACACTGATGATGGCAGTCGATTGTACTGACGAAACGTCTGTTTTAGAAGAAACAATGGACCACGACCAAACAGCCCGGGAATGGATTTTATTAACATTCGGTTAAGATGTTCCAAACAGTTTAGCTGATATTGTGCGATTCTATCAAGTATACTCAAAATATTAGAATATTTGGTTCTTGCCGTACACGACATTTCTTTTACGATCCTAAAGAGTACATACCGCCACGTGCCTGATAAATTTCATTTTGTCCGACTGGCTTGGGACTTCGTTAAAGTCCAATTCTCAGACGCATATAGAAGTGTGGGGAGGGACATGACCTTATAGAACTTCATTCGTGTTCTTTTCTCGTTGATTTTGGAGATCTACTGATGATCTCACACATATAATTAAACTTATGCAGTTTCTTGACCACATCGTTGCTTGTAAAGCTGCATTGTACTCGAAATGTAATTCTGACATCAACAAATTCATGTATCAAATTACAGCATACAGTACCAAATAGGACACCAACAAAACTCGATTTATTTTAATACTCTACTTAAAAGTATATCAATTATTACTATTATTAATTGATTATAAGTATAACACTACTGACTCAGAACACAAAGTTTTTTATTTGGTAAAAATGTAAAATTTTTATCTTATAGCCTGAAGCAGTTTTCGCTTATTATAAGCTTCGTCAGAGGCTGCCACTAAGATCGCTATCTGTCTTGTTCTTGGTGACGGCGCAGTCGTTTGAAAGATGGATGTTGTGTGTGTGCGGTGTGATATGTTCGAATAGTAGGCCTACGTGTGATTTGAATTGTGTCTGTTCGTTTAGGATGCCGTTTTTACGTGTTCTTGCGTGCGTTTTTGATACGACATCCGAAACGAACAGACACAATTCAAATCACACATATTATTCGAACACATCACACCCCACACACACACAACATCGATCCTTCAAACGACGGCGCTGTGACCAAGAACAAGACGGACAGCGATCCTAGTGGCAGCCTCTGACGAAGCTTATAATAAACGAAAACTGGTTCAATAAAAAACTTTGCGTTCTGAGTCAGTAGTGTTACACTTGTAATTAGTTAATCAACGGACACGTCATGGACAACAAAATCCAAGAATTATTAATTGCTTGCGTTGTGTGAAACGTCGCACAACAGAAGCATTAGTGCGACGAACATTTCGTGTTGAGCGATTGCCTCAGACGTTGTAAACACAGTGCTGGAAATTGTTTTCGGTTCGTCCAATATATCCAGCCATTAATAACGATGTAAAGTACATTAAAGTGACAACCACATGTGGGAACCGCATCCTACTCTTCAATAACACACACGGTCTCCAGTGCATCTTGTTCTGAGTGGTCACATATGACCAATTAGCAGCCCGCTGTAGTCATTAAAGACATTAAGACGTATTGACTGACGATGGGGCTAGAATTGTGTGTCAATAACAATTTATCAGCTATCGTATAAACTGCAAAGAGAAGATGCGTTACGGGTGTAAAATATAGAAGAAGTGACGGAGTCTTGTTACATCCGTTAACAGTTGGTCCCTTCCTTGTCTTGACACATCGGCGTTGTTGTTGTCATTTGTGTTATTAGTTGTCAACGGCAACCGACGTGAGAGGTCGGATCAAAACACTGGACTCGCGTTTCTGGTCCAGTTTCCTACAAAAAGTTGTTTCTGTATCAGTGGCGGCTCGTCCATAAAGTTCTATGGTTCACTGAACCCCCTAAGTAATTTAAATATCTTTAAGAATTTGTTTCGGTTTCAAAATGACGAGATTTGTGTTATTAATCGTGTTGACTGACCAATAATCGATTCTCGTAATAAGCGAATTGCTCGCTGCTGCTACTCGAGGTGCAAAGCAGCTCTCAGCACCTCCTAGTCTATGTATGTGAGCTTTGGAAGGGGAACAAACAATACTCAAATTTCCAGTGGACTGTCGCTAACATTCCAGCTTAGGACCTTATTATACTGGGCCACTTGAGTAGTTCGTTCGTGCGACAGCTTCAGACGCTCAGACAAACCACTCTTAGCAATACACGTAACCATATGGAGCTTATTGTACTGGACCACCGGGAACGTTAGGGGTGGCGTCTGTCGCGCGGGCTAGCCACTCCAGACGCCCACTCACGCTACCGGTGGCTCACCCGCGCGTCTGTCGCCCCGGTAGCGGCCCGTTGTTTCTTGTGGAAATTATTATACTGGGCCACAGTCGCCTGGCTGTTTGTTTGGTTGTAGTGTGTGATATCTGTATATTTCAAATTGTTATTAAAACAACATATTAAATGAACAAATACATTATAAATCACATACACTATTCGATACACTGATCCACACACACAATTCGAACCTCAGCGCCAATCCCTTCCCACCATCAACCCCCACCACACACACCATTTTTCTGTAACGGTTATTCTGTAATCGACAATCAGTATACACCCACTGAAGAAGAGAAACAACATCTCGAAACGTTTGGGAAGTGACAACAGTAAGTTCATTAGTGAAAGTTTATATATATTATTAAATTAATAAAGTGAACGAAGAGGATGCAACAACAAGATAATTAGTATATGTAAATTTAAGATCACGTTTCTGGACGGGAGAAGAGATTTTTTTTTGAAAAATGCTACCACTGGTATGTGGCTCTACTTATAGTAACAATAAGACATAACGCTTCTTACTTTTCGGTAAAGATAAAAATCGGTATGGAGAATCGTAAATGACTTCCATGTTCTAATTAATTATAAAATTATTTTTAATATGTACACTCAGAACGAAACCAAATATATCACCATGCTTTTAGTAAAAACGCTGAGAAAGATAATCCAAATACGAATTGTACTTAGGTGTTAATATTTTAATAATAAAAAATGAATTTGAATAAATTGTCTTTTATTTAAACAACGCGAAAGAAAGCGAATGCCTTTGTTCTCTGTGAATTTCTGAAAACAACCAATTATTTTGTTTACGTATCCTTGGTTACATAGCATGGAACGATATCAATGTTAATGTTTTATTGAAATTTTACTTCCATGTTCCATAAGGAAATGGTCGTATGGTGATGGCGAAAAAATCGTGTTTGAGATAAGGGCTGATTCTGATTGTACTACCCTCAAAACATGAAGAAAAGTAAGTTTTCGAAAAGTGTCTGTGTGTAGAATATTTTGTATGGCGAACGATAACTGCTGCAAATTCAAACAGAATCAAATAATTGTTTGCATACACTCCTGAATTGTAGAGGACTCAAGGCCTGGTGATTTTAGTGAAGATCGGTTAAGGGAAAGGAGTAGTTTACCTGCAACGTTTTATGTTTTAACAAGAGTAAAGTACTTGAAAATTCATTTAAACTTTTTCAAACAATGGTAATTGTTAAAAATAAAATAATTTTGTTGCCAGGCAATAAGATTATAATTTTTTTATTTTAATTTAAATCAAGTATGAATGAAAATATATCGTTCCTGACAGGCAAGCATATCTCAATTGTGTAATGTTTACGTTTCCAAAGTTTTAATATTGTAATTATTACATTAAAAAAGGCAGGCAGGAGACACACACACACACACACACACAATTCGCGTTATATCTGGCCTCACTCATTTTTATTTTCTTACGTTTGCACGCTTTTTAAATGGAAAGTGCCGAAACCCACACCAACACAACGCATGCAAGACGAAATGGTGTCCAGCGTGGACAGCGATTTGCTTCCTGTCGATCGCTGGCCAGTGTAACTGCACGTGTTTACAGAGGAACGGTTCATAGACAGACTTTTCGTCTTTAGGGAGTGAACCCTCTGCAAGATGCTCAGGGTACATGAGAGACTTCGGAGCGATCCTTCTTTTCCGCGTGTTTGTTCTGTGAAACGTACACTGTAGATTCGCAGCTTTACTCTGAGCAACGCTCCATAGGGAATGTTAAAAGTTTGTTTCCACAGTGTACCCTCATACGGACTAAAACCTGCTCTGTTGTTTTGATTACGGACATCATAATATTAAAACTTTGGAAACTTGAGCACTACTTAATGGAGATCAAATATTAACTTTTACAAGCCATGTTTTGTGCTTTAATTTTAACTTTAATTTTATGCATGTTTTGAAACAATAAATGTTTTAACAAATTAATACTATCTGTGTACTTGTTTCTATTATGATATGAGAATTACAAACGAATATGCGGATGTGTGTATGTATGAAAATATATAAATATTTTCTCCTCTCGAAAATTGTTTGCCCCTCCTGGAAAATATTTTGACCTCCCTGATGGCTAGTTATTTACTAGCCTGTGTAGAATATAGCGTTACGACATGGATCAGAATGGTGGATGTTAAACAGAAGACACAAACGTATTAAGGAAGAAATGCTTTGCTGAAAAATTTGTAATTATACAGGTGAACAAAATCGTCGTTCAGGAAATCAAAAGGACAAATGGAAAGAAAGAAATCAGTTTAGTATACTGTATAAAACTAATAAAAATTTTCCTCCTAATAAAAATTTTCCTCCTCCATCATCAACTACCATTTTAATTAAAAAAAAAATTACCCCCTCCCCTTCAACTACCCTTTTCATTTATAGATATTTCGTCTACCTTTCTACAGTGGATTATTATGACCTTCTTTTCAGGATACTTTATTTATCAAAATTAAGCACTTTACTCTTGTTAAAACGTAAAACGTTGCAGGTACACTACCCCTTTCCCTTAACCGATCTTCACCAAAAACAATAGAGCTTGAGTCCTCTAGAATTCAGGACTGTATGAAAAACATTATTTGATTCTGTTTGAATTTGCGGCTGTTATCGTTTGCCATAGAAAAAATTACACACGCAGACACTTTTCGAAAAATGACTTTTTTCATGTTTTGATGGTAGTACAATCAGAATCTGCCGTTATCTCGAACACGATTTTTTTTTTGCCATCACCGTACTTCCATTTCCTTAGGGAACATGGAAATAAAAAAAATTAAGAATCAATAATACTTTACAGAGGATAAATTATTCTCGCGCGTAGCCAAGGAAATGATAAATAGAGCAGTATAAAACACGGCATCTCAGTGAAAGCTGCGCCCAAATCTAGTCATTACAGGCAGAGCTTCGACTGTTATCGACAGACGCCCCATATAAATCTTCAACCCCTTGACAACGCACGCCCATTAAAGTCGTAATAATCCCGCACAGTTCAGTTCCGAATCGAAGGCTAAGTGGATTTTCATAATTCAGAAAATAAAACTGTCTCGTATACATACATACTGTTACGAAGGTCTCACTGATCGTCGTATGGTACAGTGGAAAACGAAACACAAGGCACCAATGAAGTCACTAAAAAACCAGCTTTAATTATCAAACTCGTACAATAATTCCAAGTTAATCTGTCCACACAAATAATAATGTCAACTATAAATAATTCCGCACTATAATCACTTTTCACTAATACACATCTTGAGACGCACTGTGTAAACTGAAGGCGTAAGACGCCCGACATAAACTGAAGACTAAGCGGCGGGTTGGGGTATTTATAGTCTGCAGGGTTCCATAATATGCGTCCTTAACAAACACTTTAAAAATTCTAGAGGATACTTCAGAAGAAACACGCACCGTCGGGCTAGTTGGGAAGCTTATCGAACAACACTATCGAATGTAGGAGCATGTCCCGTATTACGTATGCAACGTTACAAGTATTTCAAAAATAATACATTTCACACAAATACATTACCATGTTAGTACAGTCACTAAAGGAAAAAAATTCAAATTAAGTGGCTTCTACGAGATTTTTTGCATAAGGCTAGATAAAAGGGTGAGAAACAATTTAAAAAAAAAGTTTACAAAAATTCAGTCGCGGATTTTTCGAAAAATGCGAGGGAGAAGGTACAAAAAATTAATTTTTCGTGATTATCTTAAAAAATAACAAAATTTACGGAAAAAATGACAAATTACAAAAATTAAAGAGCATTAAATTCTCTACAAAAAAGCTATTTATCATGTTTTTTGTCAGGCCAATACTTTGTGAGAAAAATGGAATTGAAATACTAGAAAAAAATTGATTGTCGGAGTCCGCCCCGATGAGCGGGAAGGCTAATTTTTTCTGACATTGCCACATACAAATTTTAATAAAATCCGTTATAATAGTCGTAGAGACAAAAATCAAAAAGCATTTTAAAGCTAAATGTTTGTACTTTTACATAAAATGGAAAGAAAATAATTAAAGTATTAATAAATACTTCAAATAAAGTATTAACTTTTTTTTTTTTTTCAACTAATGCATAAACATATTAACAATTTATTACAAAGGTATTTACATTAAAAAAAAAACTTCACAATATGAACTTTACATGTATAGGTCTTTGAAAAAAATAATAAAATTTAGTATTGATGTATTGGCATAAAATAAGCGAGTTTTAAAATTTATCATTTTTTTGAGTTCGCAAGTATACATCATTTTCTTAAGTTAAAATTTCCATAGAAATTTTCAAAATAAATATTTTTTAACAAAATTATGAACACATATTGGTCAAAGTGTCTTCTATAAGACTGCGGTGTAAAGAATTGTTAAAATTTAGTTAAATTTAAATAAATGCAACTTTTATTAATAAATGTAAAAATATGTCCATTGCGCGTATTAATATTAATATTTAAAAACTAAAAACGATATTAAAATGTAACTATTGTACGTAAAACTACAATATTTGAGGTTTCTCTTCTACATAGTGAGAATTTATATCCGTGCATGGGCATAAAAAGAACAGACCCTGAAAGTTGAAGAATTTTAGGGAGAGCGAAGGACAGCTGGTACATGCGCCATACAGATATTGAATTACCGCAGTTCGATATTGAATGCTCCGTGAGTTCGATACTATTTTTATATTGTATTTTGCTGGAAGTTCAATTTTTAGACCATTGAATAAAGATTTTTACTGGACAAAAATCCTCCAGACACGAAATTTGGTAGAAAGTTAGGTTTTGGGGTCACTTCAATGGGGGAAAAAACCGGACACTCCAGCTCACCGCTGGGCCCCCTGGGGGGGGGGGGTTAAACGGTGGGGCAAAACGATTTGTTGCAAATATCTCAAAAACTAAGCAAGATATCAAAAAACGTTAAATACAAAAGTTGTAGCTGACCAAATTTCCCATCAAAATAGTCCTTAGTAATTTTTTCGTCAGACGCACTGGGACAGAGATATGAGCACTCAAAATTGAGATCTTTTTTGCAATTTTTCGTATAAGGCATTTTTACAAAAAAAAACTCGCATTTTTTTGAGTTTAGGCCGATTTTTGTATAGTAAAAAGCGCTAAATATGGGTATGTAAGTATTTGTACATGTAATACCAAGTATTTGGATGTAAATTTTTGCATGTATATATTTATGCACACATATACACACACACACACACACACACACTACAACTACAAAAACGTGCAGTTTTGAATGTAAGCGTTTTTAGTTGTATACATGTATATACACACACATATATGTGCAAATATGTGTAGAAATATTTTCATGCATATATATTATACTTGTCTAAATCCAAAAATGCACATCTATACGCATGGATTAGACAGTATAGCCTATATGGGGCAGGGTTCTGTACGCTTTCTGACAATTCTTATCCTGCATAATATTGTTAAAAACTGTTCATCATATATTTTTCCAGGCTAAATATTTACAAACGTACCGCCCTGGGCAAATATGCAAATATATGTATTGTTGCACGTAACACTGTCTTGCATGTTAAGTGTCATTGTTAAGCACACCCACATTACAGCTGGGCTCTGCTGGGATAGCCGAGAAACATGTTGTAATGCCGTAACATTCTGTATGTAAACGGTTTCATTTTACTACAGAATCGGTTCTTGTGCTCGAAAAACAGATTACGAGGTGACTGAGTCCTTAGTTACTGGAAACTGTGAATTAAAACTTAAACCTGACAAAAACATTTATACACTGAACGCGCTAATTCCAACCGCTTGTTAACTACATGCATACGGGCATAAGATCTGCAACATAAATTTTTCCATCTAGAAAGGAAGTGACGTAGGTGTCTGAACCGCGTTCCGCTGACAGTGAAAGCTTTATGGGAATCGAAGCTCATAATCGTCATTATTTTCAGCAAGGATTAAACAAAAAACCGTCCTGGATCTGTAGTCGTTTTGATCTCCTTATTGTTTAATTTCCTTATGGCTATTTGACTCTTCAGACATATGTGGGAATATCAAAGTATTAGGCGACCCTACTTCAGAATTTGTTTGATGTTTTCATGTGTCTTGTAACTTCTGGCTACAAAGATTCCAAGTTGTATTGCTTCTACTCTAGTACAACTAATCTTTGCACGCTGTGGCATAATGAGCGGGGCTAGGGTCTGAGGAGGAGAGTCTAGCCCTTATTTATATACCTGATTTGTTTTAAAATATGAAATTCTGTAACCTATTTTAAAAACATCAGAAATATTTGTTTAAAAATAATCTATCACATTCCCAAATATAACGATTACTTTAAGCATTTACTTAATATTACGTGTCATTGATACTGAACATGGTGAAGAATGGAAAGGATTTCCCGGAAGGACAGAGGGACAAATGAGAAAGTGCTTGGTAGGAGAGTAAGAAATGAAAGGAGTGCTGGATATCCCATGAAGAGCAGGAAGAGAAATTGGGACACTGCATGCGACAAACACAAGATAATGTGATGGTAGACACACTGAAGGGGCTGGTGAATGGAAGGGGGAATAGAGGACCGAGAAGATTCCAGATGATAGACAAAATACGGACGCCACATCAGGAAATGATAAAACCAAGTCGAGGATAGGAAAGCGTTGAGGGAGCATGTCCTGTAAGCAGGGGCGGATTAACCATTAGGCTGACTAGGCTGTAGCCTAGGGCGCGGTACTTTGGGGGGCGCACAGTTTTAGCTAAAAAATAATAAAATTTTACAGCTAAATGTAAAATTGGTAATAAATTACAAGGATAAAAATTTGAGTTCATTTTGAACACAGGTGCCTGTTTGCGAGAAATTATGGTATAACTGTACATAAATAACAGAAGTGCTTTCCAAACTGTTTTCTCCGGTTATGAGTCATCGGCGGGCGGCGCTCATAGAACTATGCCGCCGCCCGACTTTCGTGGAAGTGCCGACCACGTTATCTATTCCTTACTATGCCCGTCACTAACTGCAGTGGTGAAAGATCTTTTTCAGCTTTGAAGAGGGTGAAGAATTGTTTACGCTCAAATTTGCGCCAGGATAAACTGACCAGTGTAGCTTTCTTGTTCATTGAAAGTGACTTTCTGCAAGGACTTGATTTCAGTGAAGCTATTAAAACGTTTGCTCAATCTAAAGCGAGAAAAAAGAATCTAGCTTGAAGTTTACATGAGACTTAACTAATCCACAAGGTATTTAACTGATTGTCTTCTTTGTATAAATGATGTTAAATGTACCCTCAATAAAACTGTTATAAATCTGTAACTACTTAGTTAATTTTTTCCTTATAAAAGGCATGCAAACTATAAATGGTTGAAGGTGTAACTCTAAAACAATTTCTGAAAAATAGCCTCATTTTTCAATTCTTGAGACTATTTCCAAAAACAGTAAGATATTTGAAATATTCTTAAGAAATATATTGGTAGGGTGTTTAAAGCTTCATTCAGCCCCTTGGAAATAAACGTAAGAGTAGTCTATGGGAGGTGAGGGGGGCGCTAAAATACAATTAGCCTAGGGCGCCAAGATACCTTAATCCGGCCCTGCCTGTAAGACATGTCCTTGGGCAGGAAACACATAATGATTGATACTGAGAGTGACAGGTAACTTTTCAAGTTCAAAATTATAAAGAAATGGTGGAAGGAAAAGCAGCTAATGTAGACATAATGAGTACTGAAAACAACAGTGATATAAACCTAAATAATGGCAGCGTAAAAGAATTAACGCAAAGTTAATCTGAAACGTTCATTTTGGTAGTTGAAAAATTAACAAATGTCGGCAATCCTGTGCCCGTCCATAAGATTAGACGCGCCCGCGAACCAATTTGTAATTTTATTTTCTTTCGAAGGAACGCACCCGCATTGTACCTGCTTCAATGTACTTTATTATAAAATAGTACAAGCCGTTTCAAATTTTAGTTTTTTCTAATACAATAATTACTCTAAGTTAGTGTTTTCAAGGAGAGGAACTGAAACCTTCATTTATGTTTTAAATGTGATTTTTTCAAATTTTACATTCCTCTGCATTTTATAAAAATAAATAGTTTTATTGTGATAAGATGTTTAATTTATTTTTTGATAAAACTTTTCCCTGTTCAACCATTTTTTTCGTTTAAAGTTTTGTTAGTTGTAACGTGCGTGTGGACAGATTGTTGATGACCTACTCCTAATGTGAAAAATTTTCACAAATTTATATGAAAAATACTGCAAAGCTTTTTTTTTTTTATTCAGTGTTCCACATCGCTAATTTTTGTAATTTTCCACGATAGTTATTGTTTTTTCTTTTAACGTCCAGCTATTGACCATTGATATCCAACGTCCAGCTCCCCACCTTTCTATTTTCCATTGACGGGGTGGGGAGGGGTGCGCCCATCGAACCGGTCCTCAGTTATACATGCACCCCCCCCCCTAAATTAAAAGGTTGCTTATGACTGTTTTAAACATTGTAGTTTGCGTCTCAGTGTTACGGTATTGTGATATTAATGATAAATAAAAGTCTTTGATTTATATTATGAACGGTGTTCTACATTTAGGTTCAGTCAACTTTTCTCTTAACCTCGGAATTAACAAACTATAGAGGGGGGGGATCTGAGCCTCTACTCCCCGGTAGTATGTACGTTAGACACGGTTATGTAGCCTACTGTGTAAACACTACAAGAAAAATAAATTTTATTTAACAGAAATTAAAGAAATGTTATCAAACGTATCCGAGCCTGTGTACATAGGCCTAATAATCGCGAGTCTCGCCGCCGATGTGTGTGTGTGTCGGTGTGTTTGAACAGCTTGTACGCACGGTAGCGTTCAGAACACTGACGCCCTACGCTCTGTACTATGTTGTCACGCCTCCATCACTCACTCCCTCGCTCTCTCTCTATCTCTCTCTCTCTCTCTCTCTCTCTCTCTCTCTCTCTCTCTCTCTCTCCCGAAACAGATGTTTTCCAACTGTTCAACGTCATACTCAAGTGGCGTTCGTTACACACAGTGTGTCTGCCATGTTAATGAAGTGCCATACCATACTGTAGGCCTACCGTGCACACGGGTGAGCACCCGATTGCAGTCCGCAGCTGATCCAGTAATTTAGCGTGACAATTATATTAGATTTACGGTATTGTCGTACTGAAATCAGCCCTATAGCTATGGCTGATTTTGAATATGGTATTCAAAATACCATTAGAAATATTCGCCATTTGTCTCTCTCTCTCTCTCTCTCTCTCTCTCTCTCTCTCTCTCTCTCTCTCTCTCTCTCTCTCTCTCTCTGTGACTCTGTCCTTACTTTATGCTTCTGTCTCCCGCTTCTGTATATTATTCTATGTTGCACATTAACTCCGAAATAATAAGACGATGCTGAGCGTAATTTACGATGACCAAAGCTTTCCAAACTTTTTGATGAGTTGCAAAATCCTTTCTTCTTCTTCTTCTTCTTCTTCTTCTTCTTCTTCTTCTTCTTCTTCTTCTTCTTCTTCTTCTTCAAACCAGAGGTTGCGGGGCTTGAAATGTCTTCCCTTTCGAAGACATCCTCTTAATCACTACATACTTTATTTTAAACAAGGGATATCCAATCGGATTTTTAACGGAGATGTTTCCCGTTGCCTTCTCCGTCCTATTTCCCGTTTATTCCACATGTTTCTTCTGCTTCTGATCCAATTGGACGTATCCTGGATTTCGGAACGTTTCTGCTTTCTGCGTTTATGAAAACCGGCCTTAATCGTCCACTTCCTTTAACGTCTGCTTTTTGTCAGCCTACAGTATTGTAGCACTGCTTCAACAAGCAGTCCATGGTACTCATAATATTTTTCTGAAGTTGGTCATTTAAAAATCTTCAATTTCTAGATTTGTATGCAGCGTTTGGTAGGTGGCAAATGGAAACAGTCACTACTTGAGTAGCGTCATCTTTGTTTCATTGCTGAGGTGAAATAACATATTGTATTTCGTATATATAAAAAGAAGAATATTAGATCAGTTTTTAACATAGCCTCAATCTGTTAATGGAATAACTTTATTTTAACTTTGGTTTATTGTTGATAACTGTACCCTAACTACGTACCTCACTCCCAGTTCTCTCTCTCTCTCTCTCTCTCTCTCGCTCTCTCTCTCTCTCTCTCTCTCTCTCCCTCTCTTTCCCTGTTTCTCGCTATTTGCCTTCTCTTTGTATATTTTGTTTATATATTATTTAAATTAAAATTTACCGTAATAAATATTACAAAAATGAATTATCGCCAACAATTGGAATCGTGAATAAAATTGAATCAAATCGTTTAAACAGACTGCGATGTTTAAAAACAGAGTTTGGATGAACAAAAGTAAACAGCGTTCGTCACGCCCGCGACTCTCAGTTTGTTAACCGTGACTTCGAGACCGATACTATTATGATGGCAGTGCCCAAAAATTAATTCCTCACACGAGCGATTACCGTGTTGTCTGTCAACAGGCGTTTCGTAATCAGATCTAATCATTGGCTTAGTTTTATTCACTACAACCAGTTAACTAACTAACTAGACTGACTAGTTGACTCAGTTAAACTGGTTATAATGTTAATTAACGTTCTCCGCCGATGTGCTGTGTCTCAGTTTCAAGGTCGTCAAATACGTAACAGCAATTATTTTCTTCTTTTAAAATTACTAATCGATGAGGCATTTTACAATAAATTACATTTATTGCCGACAGTAAAAGTTACCAACATTATCCAATGTTGTCGACCATTTAACATGGCCAACCTGTTCTGTTGGGCACAGACAGTTGATTCCATCGAATAGCATGCTGAAAGGTATAATATCAAAAGTTAGTTATTCGGTCTTTGTTTAATACGATTTCAGACAGTAGCGTGGCGTCCATTTAACCGCTGTTGCCGGTGGCAACAGTGCTGGAAATAAGAGATAATAATATTAATTATATCACAGAATATACACTTTAGTTATTGAATAATTTGAAATCCTTACAATATTAGTAGGGAAACTTGAAGAAAAGCGTAGCATTGCTTTCGAACTGGTGAGCACTTGCACCGTCTTGTGTTGCCGGCTCAGACATCGGCAATGTTTTCCTGCGTACGGTCATTGACCTCGTAGTAGTTGTCATTGTACAAACTATAGACGGGGACACACACTCGTCCGTCCAATGTGTTGCCGCCGTATACACCGGCAAAACGCTCAGCTAGCAGCTATGTTCGTTTTCGGAATTGACGTGCAGCAGATACTACGTACCTATTTGTGTTTTGTTCGTTTAGTCATGTGTTTCTCTGTTTGCCTTTATTATTTTTAATTCGATTATTTGTGTTCTGATTTACTCTGTGGAAGTATAATGAGAGTTAGATCCCGTTGAACCGGTACCCTCTTGTTCTCCCAGCGAATGATAGAAAATGCTCTAAAAAGAACAGTTGGTACAAAAAAAAAAAATTAATTTTTAGGTCAAGTTTCAGGCCTATCACAACCGGCAACAGGTGTTATGTACCCACGCCACGCCACTGAATTTCAGAACTTTCAGAAATTATTTCAGAACTTATTTTTCTGTCTGTGTGTTGTGTGTAAAGTTTTGTTTTCTTCACGTCAAGTTTCAGGCCTATCACAACCGGCAACAGGTGTTATGTACTCACGCCACGCCACTGAATTTCAGAACTTTCAGAAATTATTTCGGAACTTATTTTTCTGTCTGTGTGTTGTGTGTAAAGTTTTGTTTTCTTCGCGTACGTAACAAGTATTTTTTTTGTGAGTTTTAAGCTCTTTTCCTGTGAGTGCTTCATTTACAGAGATCAACAAATGCGTCGCCAAATTCGTATTGAATTTTCGGCTGTTCGTCCTTGTGTTGCTCGTTCCCTGCTTCTTCGTGGTCTCCACTGTAGGACTTGTTCTTGTAATCGTCCTTGTTCATGCTTTGCACCTGTCTGTACCTAAACAGTTGTTTTGTTTTTGTGTCATCGTTCCTTTCACCTTGTTGACTCTTGAATGTTTCGAGACTTAATGTTCCTGTAGGTCGCCTCCTCTACAAGTCCATTTCTGTAGCGTTTCACAACTGTTGTGTTCTTACATTTATTACTCATAAACAAGAACTGTTAGTCAAGACCTTTCTCGATATTGTGTTATATAACCGCAATTTGTTCATTTGAATTAGCAACCTCTGTAATTCCAACTTCGTCGTCCTTGCTTACTTGCCAAACTGCAACCTGTCATCATGCTCCGGACTAGGCCTTTCTGTGTCTCCACCAAAAAAGGTCGTGGTTTACGACTTGGCAATGGTAGAGACACTGAAAGGCGTCGGCCGGAGCATGATGACAGGCAGCAATTTGGCAAGTAATCACCACGAACTTGATATCCGGAATTTGTTGCGTCATGATATCGTAGGTTATCATTCAATGCCTCCTTGACTTTTTTTTTCAAATGGCACCGTCTAAACTTCCAACATGTGAATACAATTTATTGTACATCACGAGCACGTGGGTTCAAGACCTGATTGCTAGGACCACAAATTTGACCTCTTTGTTCATCAGACCGTATGGCTGTTGTCCATATGAGTCCTTTCACTTTTTCAAAGGAAATTCAGTATAAATCATATATATTACTTCATTAGTGTACTGACGTCTTGGAGCTTAATGGACAGCGCAAGCGAGGAAGACCAAGAAGAAGATCGTCGCATAATATGGAAGGGGACCTACAAACTATCTGAGTGGCGAAGGTCAATGTATGGAGACGATGATCCACCGAGGGCCGTGACACCATGGTGATGACGGGCGTCTTGGTCGCACTGCACATCAGTCTCGTCTTATAATGCTCCTCGTCCATGCTAGTAACTTTACCGTTTAATAAGTCTACTCACCGAGTTCACGTTACCTTACAATCGAGATTTCCGTTGTGAAATGTTTCGAATGTTCTTAGTTAATTATCGTTCACTATAATTTGAAACTGACTAACTGTTTGATTGTTTATTCTGTCCATACATGAGTACGTTTAATCTTTAAAATAGGTTAGATAGGCCTACCCGTTATTCCTTCATGCAACTTACTTTGGCCGCTAGGCACGACGCGTTTCAGGATCAAGGTCCCATCTTCAGGTGATGATCACTCGCATCGTCCCCTCGCGCACTATGAGTGTTTGTTGAATTCAGTGTTTTTTGTGTAGCCTATGTGTTTTTATGAACTGACGAGCCCGACCCGAGTGATCATCACCTGAAGATGGGACCTTGATCCTGAAACGCGTCGTGCCTAGCGACCAAAGTAAGTTGCATGAAGGAATAACAGGTATCTAACCTATTTTAAAGATTAACGATTGCAACTTGGTGACCATACACACAATGAATCAGTATGTTTGTTGTGATTACAGATCGGCAGCCAGTGGTCCGCGGTGAAGTACACAAGGATGCAGTGCGCGTGCGCGTATCCCGACAGTGATTAGTGTTATGTGTTTGTAACGGATACACGTGCATCAGCAGTATGCCTTGGTTGAACGCCTGTCTTTGCAGCCCTCAGGAGAGAAAACGGCCTTCCATCAGCGCCCCGCTTCATCTTCTGCTCAAGGTAAATACGCAATTTTTAAAAATATTTCCTGATAGAGTAGATTCCGTTTTATCTGGACACGTCGGGACCATATCAAGGTGGCCCAATTGAGCGGCTGGCTCTATTATCCGACATTTCTACAAAGTGACCAAATAAGCCTTATTAACTGAAATGTCGTATAAACAGAATGTCAAACATAAGTTGTAAAGCCACTCGTAACCGGCTATAGTTACCATATTCAATTCACCAATGTCAAACATAAGTTGTAAAGACACTCATAACCGGCTATGCTTACCATATTCAATTCACCAATGTCAAACATAAGTTGTAAAGACACTCGTAACCGGCTATGCTTACCATATTCAATTCACCAATGTCAAACAAAGGTTGTAAAGGCACTCGTAACCGGCTATGCTTACCATATTCAATTCACCAATGTCAAACATAAGTTGTAAAGACACTCGTAACCGGTTATGCTTACCATATTCAATTCACCAATGTCAAACATAAGTTGTAAAGACACTCGTAACCGGCTATGCTTACCATATTCAATTCACCAATGTCAAACATAAGTTACAAAGACACTCATAACCGGCTATGCTTACCATATTCAATTCACCAATTTTGACACGTATAACACATTATTTTTAACACTTATTCACCTGAAATTTTAACACGCAGGTTAACACATTATAATCTTCAAACGGTACTACAATTATGAAGATACCTCAATTTTTTAATTGTTTATAATTTTGCATGTTTTGCACTAAAAATTTGAATACAAAAAATTGTTTACATTTTTATTTTGCAGTGAAACTACATAGCTCTAGTAGTGTATTTATATCTTCACTAACCCACTATATCCACACAAAATTCGCCTTGATATTTCACTTGGTTTCTGAAATAATCGGTCGTTTATCAAAAAATGTAGGTTTTGAGGAAAACCCATATAAAGTTTTAAAACAGATTTTTATTGTTTTACCTTATTTAAAATAGTCCAGCTCCATACTTGGGGTCGTCAATTAGTCCATTTGGTCCTCTAGATTTTTCTTCACATTTCTAGTTGACTGTCTAACCTTTATCATTAATTCATCTACTTCTGTCTCTTCCTCAAGTATTCATTGGAAGTCAATTTTTTTCATTACCTCAACCATATTTGATCGTGATTTAATCAATAATTTTTCTCAGACTTGACACTTGCTTATATTACCTTCATCCGCGGTCAACACAGCATCATGTACACCCAAAATCAAATTATCCAGTCAAACAAATTTATTTTTTGGCAATATATTCCAATCAAATGGTGTAGCGAATCGTTTGCATTATGTGTATTAGCGTTAAGACATTTTCTTAACAAATTACGATGACTCAGAACAGCAAATATTGGCTTGTAACCATTTTTGTTAATACAAAATTTGTCTTTGTAAACACAAAAATTCTTTTCCCAATAGTAAAACCCGCATATCTCTACGATTTGTTATAAGGGAGTTACAGATTTGTAAAAAATGGTAATATTATCAACACTTTTGACAGAACTTTTTCTACGATCTCTATTCTTTTAAAAATCATTAAAAAATTGTTATCAGGCGTAATTAAGAATTTTATATCAATAAATTTGAAATCATATTACTCAGAAAATATTGTAAATTTTTAAGACAAAAAAAAAACAAATA
Organism: Magicicada septendecula; assembly: GCA_034769895.1. Lineage (NCBI taxonomy): Eukaryota > Metazoa > Arthropoda > Insecta > Hemiptera > Cicadidae > Magicicada > Magicicada septendecula. Next base: position 6,870,105 of record CM068371.1, read on the forward strand.
TCGATTTTTGGGTCGATTTGCCGGTTACGAGTGCCCTTAACTACAGTAAAACACCGCAATTATAAGATTGCGAAAGGAAGTACGTCTAAGGAAACACAGTAATAAATATAATATAATAAACACTATAATGATAGCATAATGAAACAGTATGATTAGGGGTATTTTTAAGAATCCTGGAGGCTCTAATGGTGCTTGAAGTTGTTTTATGGTATGTTGCCAAGGATAAATACAGAAAGTCCGAAGAAACCGAACACATGTCGTCGGGTTGTTGTTAACAATGTACTGTATTGTTATGGTTTGTCACCCTCACTAGTCTACTGTCTACGATCTCAAAAAAAAAAGGTAGTTCTTTTGAGGTTACGACCTAAAAAAAGTGGTTTATTACTTCTATTTAAGAAGAGAAAATCTGAGCCATTACTGGACCAAATAACCGCCGGTCCTATTAGCGAAGAAACTTTCATTATGCAACCCTGTTTTCTTTTTGTTTTGTATATTTACCCAATAAAGCGGCTGGCCCTAATAACCGATGACCCCTTAACCGGAATACACTTATATTTTTCACTAGAGGGTTTCCACAACTGTGTGGTTACTCACAACCAAATAATACATACATCACATAAACGTTACTATAATGTTACATTATACATTATTATTTCCACTACACATTACTATACTATATTATACTAAATAATTTTCATTCAGTTCTCTTCTTCTACTCCTGGCCGTTATGTCTTTATCGTGTAGTCCTCTCAGCTCTATGCTTCGTCTCACTCTATGCGGTTGTCAAGCGGCCTTCCATTTGCGCTTCTTACGTACTGTTCCCTCAGCATCACTGCCTTTCGCATCTTCCATTCCCCATTCTCCTCGCATTTTCATGTCATCGTGAACATTTTTATCCCACAATGTCATTCTGAACTTCCTTTTTTCTTGTTCACAAATATTAGACTTTTCTGTCCGTTGTGATTCTCTGGACCTACCCACCTTCTTTCCGGCCTGCCAATAGGTTCTTGTTCTTCTGGGTTCAAAAAGTGGAGAAGAAGAGAACACAGAGTGAACATGTTTATGTATGTATACTATGTATGTCAGTATGTGTATGTTATGTAGTCGTACAGCCTATGACGTAAGGAAAGGGGTGTTTACGGGGGTGTGAAGCGGCATAACTAGGACTAGCTAGTGAGGGCGGGCAGAGAGCGGACGGCTAGAGAAGAGTTTACCAGAAGTTTGCGACTGTAGGACAATTTTCTTTTTTTGTGCTGTTTGAGCTCGTCCAATTGGACAAGACTCGGGCTGTTTTTTAGGCACAAGCCCCCCCCCTTCAGCAAGTTTGGGTTTGGTTTTTGGAAGACGAACACCACCAGTGCAGGCCGGCCGTCGAGAAGGTGGAGGCACCGAGTGGGGAACGTGTGTGTGATTGTGGTGGAACGGTGTGGCCGAGCAGCGCAGGGCAGTGTCAAGGGTACGGCGGGGTACTCATTGAAAAGGGCATCGTTGTCGGGAACTGGGTTTCGTATAACCGGATTAGGGTATTATTGTAGGTTGGAAGCTCTGTTGTTTATATGTAGTTTCTATGTGGTACGTTGGCAAGTCCCAACAAGCGGTTATTGAATAAAGGGCGCCGGTGGGACGGTTTATTGACACTGATGTGACCTGGATGGGCGGCTCTGGTATTGCAGTTCTTTGCGCGATTTCTGTTTAGTTTGTATAGGAAGGGGTCGAGGGCAGGGAAAAGGGTATTCATTATAGGTAGGCCGATATAACAGGTATTTTGGAACATTTTTTTGGAACGGATATAATAGTGACTGAAAAGTTGAAATACCTGTTCCGATTCACCCCCCCCTTACTAAACTAACGAGTAAACAAGTACACAAGTAACAACAAGTAAACGAGTACAACAATTATTCGGAGTATTAGTAGTATTTCGAGTAGACGAGTACGAAGGCACTTTTTGGTGCTGAATACTTCATTATGCGCATGTGCCGATTGTCATACAAGTACGAAACGAAGCAAAACAGCGAGGTTCAGAATATCTCTATGCCAAAGAGACAAAGCTGTTTTTAATATAAGAAAAAAAATCATACTGATGTTACATTTCTTCTCGTGTGTTATGCAGATATATAATACAGATTATAATAACAAATTATATAGGCCTAATACTTGTCACCAACTTGGTAAATTTTGAAAAACCGAATTATATTGTGTTAGAACTTACGGAGTGGCTGATAGGCCATATAGCACTTTTGTTAATGTGATTTCGGAGATGATTTTAACTTCACTGCACATCTCACGTAAATTGTTTTGACATTCTTTGTTGATTTATTACATGCATTCTAAATTTCACTGCCTAAGTTTCGCAACTGATTTGTCTAACCAAAAATTTAATATTAAATCTATGTCAGTTTGTTTACTCGTAGTAAAATATTAAATTAGTATTCCCAAAGGGAGATAGGCCTATAAATTCTCTTGTTTCTTATTTTCTTTAAACAGTAACAGCTATAATAATGCCACAGTGTAAAGTAACAATGTTAATACTTTTAGTTTCAATTTATTTCTTATAACAAATTACATAATACAGGTATATGTATAATAAGTAAGTTATATAATAACAGGTGTACGTGTTATTTTTTGGAACGGTTTCGTTCGTACCTGTTATTTTCAAATACGAGTTTAGCAGTCTCTAGTATTCGTGGCGTGCAGTGTTCTGTTGATGTTTCGAGTTTACCGATGGGGAGGGGGGGGGACGATACACCACTGTAGAACAAGACACCACTCTTATACTATTTCTGATGAAACACAGACAGGGATGTACTCAATGCTGACGCTAGTTGAATGAGGAGACTGTTTACTGTAGTACATACAGAAACTGAACAATAGATCGAAATGTTATCAGACGTGAAGAAGAATCGACACTCGAGAGCACTACAACAATCGATATCCGTGTGTACACGTACGTGTTGCTCTCGACTAGTGTACTTCACTGGGCTCTACTATGATACAAAGAGACAGTTAACACAATAGAACGCCTTTATTCTGACGGTATGACTAGTCTAGCTAGGATAGGAAAGAATGTGCGTGATAAGGTTTCGTTGTTTTATCGCGGTACAGTGAGTGCCGTTACAACTAGTCGGGAGCAATGTGTCTGTTGTTACTACAACTACACTTCTCACAGAGGCAAAGCACCTCTCATAAGTCTTTGTTGTTTGAAATGTCTTTTCCGGTGTTCTGAAATTCTTCAAAGTTGCGAACATTTTTTAAGAAAATTTAAGTTTTAAAAAACTGTTTACTCTGTTTAGCTAAATCCTTAATTTATTAGTGGTCATCGATCAATAAAAATTTTAACAATGTTAAACGAAGGTTTAGCGAGGATCGGTCAATAAATATAACACAGATTTTTCTTATAATACTAATATAATTTCTTATAATTTTTTCTTATAATATAATACTTCATTTTCTCCTCTTCAAGGATTAGGTTATATAAACCTGTTCCGGCACTCATCTCATCCTCGGACGACCCACGTCTCTTCTACCAGTGGCTTTATAGTTCAACGCCGCTTTCGGCAATCGATTCTCTGTCATCCTTTGCAGATGATCCCACCATTATCTTCTGTAATTTGAAATAATTTCATTTATGTCCTTTACTTCGAGTTCTCGTCCTATATATCTTCATTCCTTATTCTATCTTGCAATGTATAATTTGAAATATTTCGAAGAATTTGCATTTCAGCAGTCTGAATCTTGCCGCTTTCGTTTTTTGTCATGTCCCACGCCTCACTCGCAGAAATCAACGTGGTTATTGCAATTGTCTTATAAAAGGATGAGGGCGAATCTCCTGTGCCTCAAAACAGGGGCCTGTCGGCTAAGGTCTCTGGTCCTCCTGGTAGGGGGTTGTGCAACAGGCCAGTAAACTGTTCATGTAAAACTCTGAAATACTTGTAGTATCCAAAGCAGCCTCGGAGTAAGGTCTGGAAACTGTGGCAGTTTCACCCTAACACAAATGCATTTACGTTCTCTCGATACGTATAACACAAATTTTACATTGTTTATGTCAATAAGTAGACTATGACACAAAGTTTACATTATTTGTATCTTTCATTAATTATAACACAGATTTTACATTATTTGTGTCAATACAATGTAAAATTACAATACTTATCATAGCTAAATGTTTCTGTGTTATAGGCCTACTTCATAATTGAGCACTATTGTTTTTTCTTTCATAACTTGTAATATAATAATGCAAAATTTGTGTTACACTTATTGACTGAGGCTTCCATGGATAGGCCTGCTACAAGTATTTCTAAGTTTTACATGAACAGGTTACTGACCTGCTGCACAACCCACTACAACGTGGGCGGCAGAGCCTGTACACAGCGGCATCTATGGCTTGGCTGTGACTGATATTTTACAAATTTTTGTTTTTTGTAATTTAGAAATCTGGACACAAAAAAGAGCAATATTTATTTGGAAACTACTTAATCTCCAATTGACACTCCAAACGCGGTGGGGGCATAATACAGCGGTCTTGTCCGGCGTGTACGGGCTAGATAACTAACAATGGGCGGGCGCTTACACTACTCAAGGACGTTCCACACGACGCACAAAACTTTCTTAGCACCGTACGTGGTTACGAGACCTCTGCTTATCTCCGGTGGTAATGATGTGGAAAGCGAGTTGTATACGACCGCGAGCGCAACCCGCAGCCTCATGATTGGAGTGAGGAGAAGAAGAAGAAGGATAAGGAGAAGATGATGATGGAGGAGGAGGAGGAGGAGGAGGAGGAGGAGGAGGAGGAGGAGGAGGAGGAGGAGGCGAAGAAGAAGAAGAAGAAGAAGAAGAAGAAGAAGAAGAAGAAGAAGAAGAAGAAGAAGAAGCTGGAGGAGGACGAGGACGAGGACGAGGAGGAGGAGGAGGAGGAGAAGAAGAAGAAGAAGACATTACGGAGCAAACCTTTTATCTCTCTCTCTCTCTCTCTCTCTCTCTCTCTCTCTCTCTCTCTCTCTCTCTCTCTCTCTCTCTCTCTCTCTCTCTCTCTCTCTCTCTACACACACACACACAAAACCATTAACATATATGTTCGTCCACCAGTTTGTTTGATGAGAAATGCCTGGTAAAACGTTTCATATTTCTCCTACTGGCTTTATCTTTTCGGCACAAAAAAGTTAGCACAAAATAATTGTGGTGTGGACAGCAGATGTGCTGGGCCGCTCGCAAAATGCCGTTCGTTTCTCGGAATTACTGCTGTTCAATATAATATACCCTCTGTTGGTTTTTGTAAACGATACACAGTAGGCCTAAGTATCTAGCCACGGTGAAGACGACTTCCAGCAGTTTGGGTAGACTGTGGTGTTTACATTGCGGTTAGGGAGGCAAAACATGTCTGACCACACACACACACAGACAGACAACCTGCTCGACCCCTTGTCGGTCACTCCAGTCTCGTATTACACCGGATTCTGTGAGTGCAAGCCATGATTCTGAATCTTCTTCCTGAGAAAGTGAGAATCCGTCTCTCTCTGCCCCTCTCTATCTTCTCCCACACACTCTCACTATGACTCTCTGTCTGTCTGTCTGTCTGTCTGTCTCTCTCTCTCTCTCTCTCTCTCTCTCTCTCTCTCTCTCTCTCTCTCTCTCTCTCTCTCTCTCTCTCTCTCCCTCTCTCTATTAACTATCTACTAAGTATCTACCTATTTCTTTCCATTCCCATTATTTCTACATTATTTATCCCATTAGTAGTTTGGACTACTAATAAACACACAAGGACAAAATAAATGACAGCAGAGATGGACATTTGGAGACGTTCGGCAAGAGTATCCAGACGTGAGAAAATTAGAAATAAAGTCATTAAGGACAGAATGAATGTGAAAAATTAAATTATTGATTGTATCCACACACAAAAGTTACAATGGTATGGACACACGAAAAGAATGGCACAGGAAAGATTGTCAAGGAGAGTTATGGAATGGACGTCACCAGGAAGAAGGAAAACAGGAAGACCACCTATCACCTGGATAGAAGAAATTCAGACTATACTGAAGGAACGAGAAATTTAATAAGATCATTGGATGGACAAGCAGCAGTGGAAGCGGAGAATTCAATCACTTCTGTAATCTTTGGTTCCGGAAAATGTGTAAACATTGTACAGCCGGAATAATGATAATCTATCGCATTATCAATATCGGTTCACAACCTACTACTCCATCAAATTCCTAATGGCTATCGCCACTCTGTGGCTACATATCTTCGGATTGTCCTTCGTCTGGTAGTCCTCTTCCTCAACTCTCTCCCTCAAAGCTTCTTCGCTGTAGATACAATTTGTCTGACTCTGATTATCTCCAGGAATCCATTTCAGTAGTAGTTAAAAAAACCTTCATTTTAACTCTGCTTCATGTTTTCTCTATTCAAACATCGCTGTTTTCACCGCCAGAGGTTTCGCTCGCCATGACGCGGGATCACCGTAATATATTACATAGTACGGAACGTTCTGCGTGTATCCCAGCAGAGCCCAGCTGTAATGTGTTTGTGCGTACATATTGTTGCTACTATGAGATGAAAGACAATTACGTGACACTGATCACGCGTCAACAATTGAGGCTATTCCAGACCATACCGGTCGGCGCACTGTGTTCAAGGACAGAGAGTTTGCACGGTTTCTAGTAGATTCTATAGCGTCTGTAATACGCAGTTTTTCTCGACACGTCATCCAGAAAGTGACCTATTATTCTGGCATTTCAGCGGGGTATAAATATAAGCATCAAGGGACGGACAGTTTAGTCTAATTCGGGCGATTACTTAGTGCGTTTCAAGTGGCTATTAGTGAAAAGTGATTACTGTGCGCGACTCTGTTAGTTGACATTATTATTGCGTGTGGACAAATTTAATTTGAATTACCGTACGAATATAGTCTTGTTGACTAACTTGTTGATTACAAACTGGTAATTGTGATTAATTAAAGCTGGTGATTAGTGACTTCATTGGTGTCTTGTATTTTGTTTTCCACTGTACCATACAATCAGTTAGATCGTCGTAACAATATAGTTTGTTATATAACCGATAAATCGCCTACACCTGTCTTCTCGCTTATCTTCAACAATTCTGGTCTCATCTTGGAAAAATTCTGATACAACACTACAAGGAAATATTCACAAGGGTAAAACAACTCTACAACACTATCCTCCAAGGAAATATTTTGGACAGTAACTAGCATTGAAAATTTTTGGACTCGCTTCGCTTTTAGTAGGTATTGAGATTTTTATCGTCACCATGACCGCTACAAAATCACTTGTAAACACCAATTACAGCAAAAACGGTAATACGAAGGTCATTAGTATACTAAATTGCAGTTTAAACAAACCAAATATTTGCTGTCACACGGGACTCTGCATAGAATGTACAAATTTTCACTATAAACAACAGCCACTTAGCTGTCCAACGTGACCAGTAAGGCGTGCATAATCTCGACGCAACAAGTGTTTTCCCGATAATACAGAGTGTTTGAAAAAGAATGGCCCAATTTTAAATACTTATATGTATTGATGGAAACACGTTACAGTAATGGAACAAAGTACAAAATACTCACAAAATCATAAAGTTTCAGCAACGTGCTCTACGTGTCCTCCACGGACAACATCAAGACGATGGATAAACTCATCGCAAAGTAACATCTTCCACTGCTGCTGATTCCTGTTGTTGAGCTCGTCTAGGTCACGAACTAACGGCCGGTGGCACAAAAACACGGTCTTTCACATATCGCGACAAGAAGAATTCGAGAGGCCAAGAGTGTAGGGCAGTGTCTCGAGGTCCCGTGCGCCCTATCCAGCGTTGAGGTAGTGCGTCATTCAATAATTGCCGTACGTTGTTGTGCCGGTGTGGCGGGGCTCCGTCTTGTTGGAGTATGAAATCATCAGAGTCCTCATCAAGTTGTGGGAAAAGCCAGGTCTGCAGCATTTCAAGATAACTCAGTCCCGGCACTGTTTTCCTAAACAAAAGAATGGGGACAAATTGCACTTTTGGTGAATCTCGCGCTCGACGCTTCTGGAGTCCCCGTTATGACGGTTAACATGAAACGTAGCTTCATCACTAAATCTACCGTCTTCCATGTCCGTTAAGAGATCGCTGCAAAACTCGACACGTTTCCTATGTATTACAGAGCTTAATAACTGAAGTCAAACTCTCGCGGCCGCAGTTGTCGTGCCGATCAAATATTTTAGGCCATAGTAACACTTTGGAGTCTGCACTTTCATGTATGTTTTATTACGCGTGACTGTCATTTTTTGCCTATTTTAAAAAAATCATAGGATAACAATTTTAAGGCTTAGATATACATATGATATATCTAATAAAACTCAAGTCTTCTTCTTTTTAGTTTTGTATTTAAAATGCGCATTGCTTAGTAAATGTTTACAAAAATATTATTGCAATGTGTATGGTTCTTTTTACATTTTAATAAATTTTTATACATAATAAAGAAGGAAGAACATCGAAATAATCTTCTTTTTTTTTACAATAAAACACACAAAAATATTATAACATAAAATACTAATGCATGTGCACGAGGATATACGAATCAAAATCATATTTCAAGCAGAAATAATCTTTTCTTATAATAAAACACGCAAAAATATTATAACATAAAATATTAATACATATGCATGAGGACATAAGAAGCAAAATCATATTTCAAGCATAATTCACAAGAGTATGGTAATCAATAAAACACTGAGGGAAACATAGACCAACACCACAACTTTACACCATATTCTTGATTCTTTCCTTTCCTTTTGCCATTCTCCTTCAAACCCCTATCAGAACAGACCTTACAGTATCTTGTTGCATTAGTTTTACTGGCTGTGGCAGGAACATATATGGCAAAGTGCCGAGCAACAGTTCTATCAACACTTGTTGACAATGGTCTTGAACGTGGTTCAGCCAGACCCCCACCCATTTCTGCTAATTTCAGGGCAACTGTTTTCATAAAATCGTTTAGTCGTAATTTTCTGTTGGTCCTTTCTTTGAATACAATGTACCCATTTATAACGGCCATAGTCAACAAGTGGAAGAAAAGTTTCTTCCACCATTTTATTGTTTTACGATGGAATGGGTAGTAGCTGTATAACTGATCAGCTCTATCCACTCCAACTTTATTCAAGTTGTAGTCAATAATCATATCTGGCTTGACTACATCAACTCGCCCACCTTTAACTTTGGTCTGCACAGAAGAAGTAGTTGCTCCATGTTTTGTTGACAAGCAGTAAACATCTCTTGTTGATTTCCACTTGCATGCAAGCAAGTGTGCCTTACGCCGGAATAAAACTTCACCCTTCTTCAATTGTTTTGTTTTGAAGACAGGTGGCAGCCCCCTTCTATTTTTCATTACAGTTCCAACACCATGAGTTTTCTTTCCCCATAGAAAATTCAAAAGAGAAGGACTTGTATAAAAACGGTTCATGTATATACAGTGACCCTTGTCCAAATAATTACTGCATAGTCTTTCAAATATACCCTGCACTGTATTGTTCTTGTTGCCCATAGTTCCTGTATAAACATCACAATTTAAAACATAACCAGTAGCTGCATCACATAATGTAAACAGTTTTATTCCATATTTGTTTGGTTTGTTTTTCATGTAAATAAGAAAACTACACGACCTCTGAAAAGGCATATACATTCATCAACAGTAAGGTTTGCATAAGGCGAGAAACTTTCATAAAATTTTTTGAGAAAAAAATCGAAAAAGGGCGAATTTTATAAATCGGATCATATCCATCTTGACCACGGTTTATGTACTGTTCGTTATTATTCAAGTGTAGCATGTAAAGGATTGCCTTGAACCTATTACGGGATAGCATTCGGTTTGAAAAACGTGTTGATAGAAATAAATCTGTAGTCCAGTAGTCATTTATGTGTGGTAATTTTAACACGGACATATCCAAAGTAATGGAAAAAAATTTATATATCTCATTCAATTTACTGTTTTCCATTTATTCCATAATGAATTACATTTCAACTTATTATGCCGCCTCAGAAAAGAGATTCGTGACGCTGCATAACGATTAGTTTCTGTTTTAATTTTTTTCATCACGTCAGAGTAAAAAAAATTGAGAAACAGTCAAATTCAGTGCAGTTGTCAATAAATGGGACAGAGGCAGAAGAGCTCGACTCAGCAACTACGTTTCCAAAAGTCCGAGGTCTCTCAAAAACTAGGCCTTCTGGTCTCTGAGATTCAGTTTCTGACCAGTCCACTGTCATTTTCAGCTGATGTAGAAGGCCTGTTTTTTCCTTGTATTAGTGCTCGAGAGTCTTGTATTTCATCTGAAACACAAGAAAAACAACCACTAGTACCGCGAAACTAAGAAAAAATTACAAACACGAAGTCAAAAATTGAATAAAACCGAATAATTACTCACCCGAATCATCACTAGTTTCGTTTTCGCCTGGAAAATGTGAGGCATCGGCATCGCTGTCATCTACTTCAGAGTCCGAATCTTCAATAAAACTATCCACTACATCACGTGAAACATCCATAATGGAAGTATAAACACACGTTTTCTAACCAAAACGGAACTACACAACACTACGCAACAGCTGGCGGGAAGGTCATTACAAGGTCGATTGCTACCAGTGCAGCGATGTTTAGAAATATCGATATAATTGTTAAAACGAGTCGAACTCCATAAGTTGGCGCCACCAGTGGATTCACAATAAACTAAATATATAACCAAAGTGACGGCAATCGAATAGGGTACGAGCAGACGTGTTTATTTTGATAGGACGTTGCCGCTCGTATACCACATATTATAGGTGCCGTCGCGCGCTAAAACATCGCGCCCGTATAGCGTCTGAGTGCCGACTCCAAAGTGTTCATTTCTTCAAACGCCACACGTTTTAATATCTGAATACATTTTTTAATTGGCTGTAATGCCTTGTATAATGTCCCCACTGAATATGGTCACCGAGGTTGAGACGGAAACGTGTGGCATTTTTAACCGATGTTAATATTAGACCATAGCCTAATATCCCGTTTGATCGCCATTACAGTCCGTCTCTTTATCTCGTTACGCGCACATTGTTATTTCGCGAGTTAGTAGATTCCGTTATTCAGCAATATCATCCTGCTTGACCTTCTTCTTCTTCGTCTTCTTCTTCTTCTTCTTCTTCTTCTTCTTCTTCTTCTTCTTCTTCTTCTTCTATGGTGTTACAGTTCGGAGTCGAACCTTAGCCTCCATAATCATCCCCTTCCACTTTCCCCTGTCCTTGGCGATCGATGTCCATCGTTTTGTTCTAAGTAAAGTATCAGCATCCCTCGCCACTGCGTCAATCCAGCGATGCTTTGGTCTTTCGACAGGCCTTCTACCCTCGATTTGACTAAACAGTACCTTCCTAGGTATTCGGTTGCCTTCCATCCTAACGATGTGTCCTGCACATTGCAATCTGTGCAGTAGGATGGTGGTGGCCAGATCATTGTCTTTTGTATAGTTCCTCATTGTGACGCATTCTCCATATTCCATTGACTTCGATTGCTCCATATATTCTCCTCAAAATTCTCCTTTCAAAGGTATTGAATATGTTACCGGCTTGTTTGTTCAGAGTCCAAGTCTTGCTGCCATATGTTATCACCGGTCTAATCATAACTTTAAATAATATGATCTTGGACTGACGGTGTATATTGCTTGTCTTGAATATAGTTGTCAACGAAGCATATGCTGTATTTGCGGCCTGTATCCTTTTCCTTATTTCATTTATATCTTTATTGTCTTCTGCCATCCAACATCACTAATATTTAATCCGATTAACTATTTCCAGGTTTAGTGGTTCGATTTCAAACTGTTCAGGTTTCGTGGTTTTCCTTCGAGTGGTGATCATGCTTTGTTATATATGCATTCACCTGTAATCCTGTCTCTTCTACTTCACCTTTGAGTTCACCTTTGAGCTCTTCCTTGGGATCTTGTCGTAATATTAATATCATCTGCATATCCTACGATCTGGACCATTTTATGTTCTAATGTTGTTCGACCTTACTAGTTGTTTTCGTTTAGTTTTTGCGTCTACGTGACAATGTGAACAGCTGAAAAGTTATTTCGTGAAACGTCCACTTTGAGCTTAATAAAAGTTAGGAGCGGAAACAAATTTTTGTACCAAAAGTGTGCAATTACTTTGTTAACGAGTCGGGAGGGAAAGGATCTGTTTCACAAGAGTAATATAAATTGTTTTAAAACAACATTCTCTGATGTCTGTGTAGGGACTTGAAAATAACAACAATGTCGGATCTCGTATGAATAAACTCAGGTAGGCCTAAATTAAAAGTAACTTTTTCATTTTCCGTCTGCTTTAAAGTTTTTGTCTTTTGGGAGTAGAGAATTATTTTTGTTTGTTAACTGTCAGAAACGTTTCTAGGAAAACAGGGGAGTGTTTAGGGGGGGAACGGGACCGGACCCCCCAGAAGGTCGGAAAATGTGACGAATTTTGTTAATCTTGTACGTTTTAGGCTGTATTCTTATTTTTTCAGCTATGTACGCTAATAGAATAGTCACTCTTTTCTCATTTTTAAATATACAAACAGGTTTATTACACAGCATTAGCACATACGTTCCAAATAGGAAAATCAATTCAGTCAAAAAGTATCTTGTAAAAAAATGTTTAAACAAGGCGTATTTTTACTGTGTTATTACCGTTTACTTTAATGAGGCTGATGTCAACCAACTTAAGGGTATTAATGTTGATTAGTCTTAACTTGTTTTATCTTTTGTATGAAGCCGACCCGACCTCGGACACGGCCAAATTCTAGATACGCCACTGATATACAAAACTGAAAACTAAACAGAATGTGGCAGATTTAGCTCGAACAGTAACACGTACTCTCATTGGTATGGATTTGTTCTATCCATTTTTCTCTATTAGGGCTTACTATTGCAGAGTCCGGACGATACAGTCTAAGTATACATTTTTTGTTTGACGATAACGTGTTACGAAATTGGACATGTTAGGCGGGAAGTGAAGAGTCGGAAGTGAGAACTTCAGTGCCGAGTGTCGAACGAACTGATTCAACGTGTAAATGATTGCTTGTATGTATTTGGAGTAAGATAGATATTGCTTTAAAGAATTAAGATTCATAACTGCCGCTATTCAAGATACCTCAAGCAACTTTGAAACTATAAGCCGAGGGGACGGAGAGGTGTGGAAGGGACGTCCGAGGAAGCGCTGAAATGACCAGCTCTAGACTTTGCCTGTTTCAGACCGGAACAAACAATCCTTGGTTTAATCCTTGCAGATATTGGTGATGATGAATTAAGATTCAAATTAGAGTGAACGGATAATTCAGTGAGACTTGTATATTTGTTTTATTATAAGAAATCGATATTTGCCGTGTTCACAAATACAATCATATCACACGTAGTTGTATTTTCAGTGTACATACTGTACAGATACAATGTATATGTGAAGATGATGATGATGAATTAAGATTCAAATAAGAGTGAACGGATAATTCAGTGAGACTTGTATATTTGTTTTATTATAATAAATCGATATTTACTGTGTTCACAAATACAATCATATCACACGTAGTTGTATTTTCAGTGTACATACTGTACAGATACAATGTATATGTGAAGGTGATGATGATGAATTAAGATTCAAATAAGAGTGAACGGATAATTCAGTGAGACTTGTATATTTGTTTTATTATAATAAATCGATATTTTCTGTGTTCACAAATACAATCATATCACACGTAGTTGTATTTTCAGTGTACACACTGTACAGATACAGACAATATAAAACAAATAATTTTTTCCAGTGTAACAATATAATTTACGCAATATTTCGTTGAAAAGTAGAATGTGATAGTTATTATATATTTAGATTATAGTTCTATATTTTAGTGTTATATATTATATATTTATAAAACTTATATATTATATTACAATTAATATACGCCGTATAATAATTTAATTTTTTTTTACAAATTATAAAGTAGCAAAATAACTAAATCGAGTTTGAAACATAAAGAAACTTAAAACACAATATTATAACCAGAATCGAATGCACGGATTAACTGAAGACCCACCTCCCAGGTTCTTCCGCCTCTAGGACCGTTGACCATTTGGCACATTTAGCCTTTAGCGGGCGGTTACCGGGTAGTGTGAAATGTAAAGAAGAAAACAAGAGTTACATAGTAAGGCTGAAGTATGAAAACAATGAAAGACTCCCTAGCCCTCGAAAACCTAGTAGTTTCGGGGTCGAAAAGCCCAAGAGATGTTAGTCAAGAGAGAGAGAGAGAGAGAGAGACCAGACAGAGAAGATTACAGAAAGGGATTTCACCCTGAATAGGTTGAAGCAAGGTGAGAATTCAGCTAGGGTATGCTATCGGGTGTGCTAAATCCGTATCCATCAGGTGTGGACCGCTGATGTATCTGGAATGTACAGGTGCTTTATGTTAAGTCTAGAACTGTCTAAACCTGACCGAATAAGAAATGAGGCCATAAAAAAGAGTTACAATAACTTGAATGAAAAATTAAAACATTACAAACAACGGTGCTATGGGCTATAGATCTCTGCTACAAAATCTAACACGATACCATTTCAGGGCGGTTATCCTATAAGAACTAAGATAGTCGTGAATAATTAGATTTTGGATCGGGTTGGTCATTTTAATTACCTGGGTAGAATATCTCATCTGGAACTGATATTGATTGGGATAGTAAGCCAACAAAATTTAGACGCATCTTCGGATCGATTCATAGGTACCTGAAAAATAAAACAGGAAGGATACCCGAACGAAATTTTATAAAACTGTGGCTCTCCCCGCATTCCTGTATGCCAGTGATACATGGACTCTTGGTAAAAGGTACGTGCAGAGAATTCAGGCAGGCGAAATGAAATTTCTAAGAGGGACGCAAGGTTGTTTTCTCCTAGGTCGGAGAAGGAACGAGGATATTGGACACGATTTAAACATTGTATCGTTTCACCAAAAAATTGAAGACCACAGAAGGACGTGGTGCGAACACTTGAATCGCATGCCTGATATCCGTCTACCTGTGGCTGCCTTGGGTTATTAACCTACTGGGAAGAGAGATGTCGGTAGACCGAGGAGGAGATTGGTTCCGGAACAGGTCTAAGGCCTAGTCCTTGGAGTGATGATGATGATGATGATGACAAACAACGGTGGAAGGAACGCTTAGAAAGAATGTCAGATTCCAGGCTGGCCAAACAAGTGCGGAAATACACACCTATAGGACACAGGTGTGTGTATAAACCCAGGAAGAGGTGGTTGGAGGATTTTTGAATGCGGAATAGGGAGCACCTTTCCTATGATGTTTTGTGAAGATGATGATGATGAAATGTAGAACATAATGAAAATCACGATACGATGAGGTGATACGATATGCTACCAGTGTGTCGCAAGCGGGCAGACATAATGCATGCAGTCTGGGTGATGTATGTGCGTAGCCTACTGTACTGCTAATGCAGCCGCCGGTAGCCAGTTAAGGACTGACTGTGCCTAACCGGTCTGTTCGTGCGGCTGAATGGTGCCAGTAATTCTGTTTACCCATCGTCAGCTGAATGCCCATCATTCAGCTTTACTACTGGTATCGGTTAAGCGGTCTACGCACGGTAAATTCGGTTGTGACATAGGTGTGTAACACCGATAGTGTGTAGGGACGAAGAAATGCTGTGACATCACACACCAAAAGTGTGAATTTACGGAATTGTGAAATCACATCAGGTGGTGTGTCAGTTTGGTATGACATCAGGTAGAAACATGACAGCATTTCCTGGTCACTAAGTTGCGCCTACCAATGAATTGCCCCCACTTAAACTATAGCTGAGTTGTCTAGAGAGTAGTGACGGGAAACAATTCGATAGTCTCACTTTACTCACTAATTCTGTCTCTTATACAATTAAAAGATAATACAATTTAGTGGTTAAGTCTAATTTTTACTAAACTTGTATTGCAACCAATTATACTGTCCATAAGCGGTTTCAAGCCTCTCGGCTCATCTTCAGATGGAACACAACCTTCAGGTTCCATCTGAAGATGAGCCGAGAGGCTTGAAAGCACTTATGGACAGTATAATTGGGTGTTAGTGGTTGCAATACAAGTTTAATAAAAATTAATTCTGTCTCTGTTCCATACGGTACGTGCTTCCATAGTTCTCTGTCTCTGTTCCATACGGTACGTGCTTCCATAGTTCTCTGTCTCTGTTCCATACGGTACATGCTTCCATAGTTCTCTGTCTCTGTTCCATACGGTACATGCTTCCATAGTTCTCTGTCTCTGTTCCATACGGTACATGCTTCCATAGTTCTCTGTCTCTGTTCCATACGGTACGTGCTTCCATAGTTCTCGTCAGGTTTGCGACTACACGGCGAGTGCGTGTTCCAACAGAAGATGGCGGTCGACTGACCGTGTATAGTCAACGCATCACTTCAGTCTGTGACACATAAAAATGAACACATCGAAGTGACACACCAAAATTTATTGTGAGTAGGCCGTTTTAGGTTGCTTGTAGTCACGGGAATTTTCTCCAGTCTTTCCGGCTGATGCTGACGAAAACCGACAGAAAGTAGGGAACCTGGTCACGGCAGGCATATTCATATCAGATACTGTCCGAGTCGAAGTGATTTGGCCAAGCGTCTTGCTCATTCCACACGGAATAGAATTCACGTGTGGTGTGTGTGTGTGTGCGTGCGCGCGTGTGTGACATACAGAATAGATAGGGAGAAAGGAAAAAGGCGTTTAAGAAATAAGGGAAAAGAGAAAACTTGTGGAGATCCAGCGAGTAGAATTAGTGGGAAAGTTTACAAACAGTAAAATTGAAACAGAGGGAGAACTCAATGCGTAAAGGCTCGGCGAGAGATTAAAGACTTCCAGCTGATAGCTCTTTGTTGATCTGCTCAGTATTACTGGAATCACATGACAGAGCCGGAAAGACGCGTTGGTATAAATTGATAAGGCTTAGTCAGTACAAATTCCAACGCTTTTTATTTAGCTTTCTTTGCCTGCTTCTATTTCATTCATTCGCGCGTACAGTAAAGTGGAAATAAAACCCAGAATGTGGAGTTGGATACGTCTGAACAGTGTCAAGAATAAAGTGACATTATTTTCCCTTTGAGATAAAAAAGGGTAGGCCTATTCTCTTGTGTGCGTGTGCTGGCTGGTGTGTTTTAAGCTCTGTACTGTGTACAGTAAACTTTAATAACGCGTAAACAGACAAGAGGGGCAGGTACGATGTGCGACATCTATGTTTTTTAACATCGAAACGACACTTTTACTTCGTTAGCATCCCTCACTCCGGAGACGTTCCAGTAAATATTTCCCGCTAATTAATCGATTATATAATTATCATTATAATTGTTTTAGTACTATAAAGCGTGTATCAGAAATAAGGTTTTTGGCTGTGCAATAAGCTAGGATATTGGATGCCAACGTCTTGGAGACACTCTGAAAGACATCTTCTTTAGTCATCATCATCTTCAAGGATTAAACCAAGGATAGTTTGTTCCGGTTTCAAACAGGCAAAGTCTATAGCTGGTCACTCAAGCTCTTCCTCGGACGTCCCACACCTCTCCGTCCCCTCGGCTTATAGTTCCATAGTGGTTTGGGAATCATACATTCGGCAAAAAGATGTTGCCACCAATTCAGCCGATACTGGATGATCCTGACGAGTATACTCATAATATTTACTTTCTGCCGTATGCCTGTGTTTCTTCTATGATCATGGAGAGTATACCCTGCCACGTGCCTGAGAAATCTCATTTCGGCCACTTGGATGCGACTGGTCTGGCCTTTCGTTAATGTTCAGTCTTCTTTAATGTTAGCGAAATACATTTAGTCCACCTCCGATGGTTTACTCTGTGTGCAGTTAAATCCATTATACTACACATTTCAGTCATAATGTTTGTCTTTAAGAAAGTTAAGAATTTACTGATAATTGATTATTTCCCAGGCCGTATTGCTTGCCTTACATCTTCAGAGCAAGGTATAGGCCTATTGATGAAAAATTAAATTTTTAAAATTGTGTTTCATACGTATATCTAGAAGAGAGTACAATGCTCTAGTTCGTACAGGGCCTCTGTGCAACATTTCCGTGTATTCTTATCGGCATAAAAAAACTTTATTTCCTACTTACGTTTGCCAGACCCCGTCCTAGTTTCTCAACCTGTGTCCGATCCGTCATTCTAGGTATTCTTCCCGCCATCTTAAGCGTCACACGCTGCTCGTCTCTGGTCGCCTATGTCTTGAAGTTTGACTCTAAAACATCCCCACCCTCTCCTAGAGCCTGCCACACAATCACCAACTCAAACACATTCTCTTACTTTCAGGTAACTCCACCTTCTCAACGGCCGGTCTGCTCTGGCGTGCGATTCCAACCAGCTCTCCTACCCATATGGCTGTAGGAGGCTTGCCCCAGAACAGCCTGAGTCTGGTCCTAACAAGGGCCAGTCTCGAACATCTCAAAACAAAAACAAAAACAAAATCTAGGTTTTCATCTCGGTAACTAAAACTCGGACTTTACTTCGAGTAATTGTTTAAATTTCTCTCTTCATCTGCCCTACTTGCATTCCCTACCCAGTTCGACTGCCTCATCTCCAGCAAATTCATCTCCGGCTTTACGTCCAGTTTCCGTTTCATAGTCTCATTTCTTCTCATACGACTTCGTGTTAATTCCGTTAGTTTCTTAAAGGACCGCGTCTCTGCTAATGCTTCTCTATAAAGAAGAAGGTTTGTCGTCATGAATTGAGTACAATCTGGAAAAATGTGTTTAATAGTATCTACGATTGTTTTACTGTCCCTGGTTATAGTTCACTTCCATCAAACTGAAGGTCACAATCGTGTCATATTAGATATTAAAAATAAGAAAATATCGGTATCAAGAAGCATATACATGACTTCCATGTTCTAAGATTTATATTTAAAAATATTTTCGAAATAAAATATTTCCATAGAAACTACTTCTTTCTTCAACCTTAACCACAGTACTGTGGTCACTAACGTATACCACCTCACGTTAGTGCACTCGATTTTCACTGATGATGGCAGTCGATGGCACTGCCGAAATGTCTGGTTTTGCAGAAAACATTGGACCACGGCCAAACAGCACGGATGGAATTTTAACAACAAACTACTTCTTTGTTGCCGATAACGTAGTACACATATAGGCCTACAAAATAATCCCTGCCCCTTCAACTACCCTTTCCATTTATAGATATTTCATCTAACTTTCTACAGTGGATTATTATGACCTTATTTTCAGGATACTTTATTTATAAAAATTTAGTACTTTACATTTGTTAAAACATAAAATGTTGCAAGTAAACTACCCCTTCCCCTTAATCGATCTTCACCAAAATCAATAGGCGTTGAGTCCTCTACAACCAGGCATATATGCAAAAACTTATTTGATTCTACTTGAATTTGCGGCAGTTTCGTTCGCACAGAAAAAATTCTAAACTTTTCGAAAAATTACTTTTCTTGATGTTTAGAGGGTAGACCAATCAGAACCAGCCCTTATCTCAACACGATATTTTTCGCTATCACCATACTTCCATTTCCTTATGGAACATGGAAGTAAAATGATAAATCAGTTGATAATGCGAAATTTTTATCAGTTTAGAACGCAGATATTTACTGCAGCACCTTTTCTGGTGCACCTTTTCTGCTAAACTTTATGGTGGTAAAATTCTGAGAACAGCGTTTTTTGGTTTGATACGATTGCTGCCGCCTCTCCAGCAATACGACATCTCTGCCTGTAGCTTTCCAGTTGCCGTCTCGTTACGATTGCTGCCGCCTCTCCAGCAATACGACATCTCTGCCTGTAGCTTTCCAGTTGCCGTCTCGTTACGATTGCTGCCGCCTCTCCAGAAATACGACATCTCTGCCTGTAGCTTTCCAGTTGCCGTCTCGTTACGATTGCTGCCGCCTCTCCAGCAATACGACATCTCTGCCTGTAGCTTTCCAGTTGCCGTCTCGTTACGATTGCTGCCGCCTCTCCAGCAATACGACATCTCTGCCTGTAGCTTTCCAGTTGCCGTCTCGTTACGATTGCTGCCGCCTCTCCAGCAATACGACATCTCTGCCTGTAGCTTTCCAGTTGCCGTCTCGTTACGATTGCTGCCGCCTCTCCAGCAATACGACATCTCTGCCTGTAGCTTTCCAGTTGCCGTCTCGTTACGATTGCTGCCGCCTCTCCAGCAATACGACATCTCTGCCTGTAGCTTTCCAGTTGCCGTCTCGTTACGATTGCTGCCGCCTCTCCAGCAATACGACATCTCTGCCTGTAGCTTTCCAGTTGCCGTCTCGTTACGATTGCTGCCGCCTCTCCAGCAATACGACATCTCTGCCTGTAGCTTTCCAGTTGCCGTCTCGTTACGATTGCTGCCGCCTCTCCAGCAATACGACATCTCTGCCTGTAGCTTTCCAGTTGCCGTCTCGTTACGATTGCTGCCGCCTCTCCAGCAATACGACATCTCTGGCTGTAGCTTTCCAGTTGCCGTCTCGTTACGATTGCTGCCGCCTCTCCAGCAATACGACACCTCTGCCTGTAGCTTTCCAGTTGCCGTCTCGTTACGATTGCTGCCGCCTCTCCAGCAATACGACATCTCTGCCTGTAGCTTTCCAGTTGCCGTCTCGTTACGATTGCTGCCGCCTCTCCAGCAATACGACATCTCTGCCTGTAGCTTTCCAGTTGCCGTCTCGTTACGATTGCTGCCGCCTCTCCAGCAATACGACATCTCTGCCTGTAGCTTTCCAGTTGCCGTCTCGTTACGATTGCTGCCGCCTCTCCAGCAATACGACATCTCTGCCTGTAGCTTTCCAGTTGCCGTCTCGTTACGATTGCTGCCGCCTCTCCAGCAATACGACATCTCTGCCTGTAGCTTTCCAGTTGCCGTCTCGTTACGATTGCTGCCGCCTCTCCAGCAATACGACATCTCTGCCTGTAGCTTTCCAGTTGCCGTCTCGTTACGATTGCTGCCGCCTCTCCAGCAATACGACATCTCTGCCTGTAGCTTTCCAGTTGCCGTCTCGTTACGATTGCTGCCGCCTCTCCAGCAATACGACATCTCTGCCTGTAGCTTTCCAGTTGCCGTCTCGTTACGATTGCTGCCGCCTCTCCAGCAATACGACATCTCTGCCTGTAGCTTTCCAGTTGCCGTCTCGTTACGATTGCTGCCGCCTCTCCAGCAATACGACATCTCTGCCTGTAGCTTTCCAGTTGCCGTCTCGTTACGATTGCTGCCGCCTCTCCAGCAATACGACATCTCTGGCTGTAGCTTTCCAGTTGCCGTCTCGTTACGATTGCTGCCGCCTCTCCAGCAATACGACACCTCTGCCTGTAGCTTTCCAGTTGCCGTCTCGTTACGATTGCTGCCGCCTCTCCAGCAATACGACATCTCTGCCTGTAGCTTTCCAGTTGCCGTCTCGTTACGATTGCTGCCGCCTCTCCAGCAATACGACATCTCTGCCTGTAGCTTTCCAGTTGCCGTCTCGTTACGATTGCTGCCGCCTCTCCAGCAATACGACATCTCTGCCTGTAGCTTTCCAGTTGCCGTCTCGTTACGATTGCTGCCGCCTCTCCAGCAATACGACATCTCTGCCTGTAGCTTTCCAGTTGCCGTCTCGTTACGATTGCTGCCGCCTCTCCAGCAATACGACATCTCTGCCTGTAGCTTTCCAGTTGCCGTCTCGTTACGATTGCTGCCGCCTCTCCAGCAATACGACATCTCTGGCTGTAGCTTTCCAGTTGCCGTCTCGTTACGATTGCTGCCGCCTCTCCAGCAATACGACATCTCTGCCTGTAGCTTTCCAGTTGCCGTCTCGTTACGATTGCTGCCGCCTCTCCAGCAATACGACATCTCTGCCTGTAGCTTTCCAGTTGCCGTCTCGTTACGATTGCTGCCGCCTCTCCAGCAATACGACATCTCTGGCTGTAGCTTTCCAGTTGCCGTCTCGTTACGATTGCTGCCGCCTCTCCAGCAATACGACACCTCTGCCTGTAGCTTTCCAGTTGCCGTCTCGTTACGATTGCTGCCGCCTCTCCAGCAATACGACATCTCTGCCTGTAGCTTTCCAGTTGCCGTCTCGTTACGATTGCTGCCGCCTCTCCAGCAATACGACATCTCTGCCTGTAGCTTTCCAGTTGCCGTCTCGTTACGATTGCTGCCGCCTCTCCAGCAATACGACATCTCTGCCTGTAGCTTTCCAGTTGCCGTCTCGTTACGATTGCTGCCGCCTCTCCAGCAATACGACATCTCTGCCTGTAGCTTTCCAGTTGCCGTCTCGTTACGATTGCTGCCGCCTCTCCAGCAATACGACATCTCTGGCTGTAGCTTTCCAGTTGCCGTCTCGTTACGATTGCTGCCGCCTCTCCAGCAATACGACATCTCTGCCTGTAGCTTTCCAGTTGCCGTCTCGTTACGATTGCTGCCGCCTCTCCAGCAATACGACATCTCTGGCTGTAGCTTTCCAGTTGCCGTCTCGTTACGATTGCTGCCGCCTCTCCAGCAATACGACATCTCTGCCTGTAGCTTTCCAGTTGCCGTCTCGTTACGATTGCTGCCGCCTCTCCAGCAATACGACATCTCTGCCTGTAGCTTTCCAGTTGCCGTCTCGTTACGATTGCTGCCGCCTCTCCAGCAATACGACATCTCTGGCTGTAGCTTTCCAGTTGCCGTCTCGTTACGATTGCTGCCGCCTCTCCAGCAATACGACATCTCTGCCTGTAGCTTTCCAGTTGCCGTCTCGTTACGATTGCTGCCGCCTCTCCAGCAATACGACATCTCTGCCTGTAGCTTTCCAGTTGCCGTCTCGTTACGATTGCTGCCGCCTCTCCAGCAATACGACATCTCTGCCTGTAGCTTTCCAGTTGCCGTCTCGTTACGATTGCTGCCGCCTCTCCAGCAATACGACATCTCTGCCTGTAGCTTTCCAGTTGCCGTCTCGTTACGATTGCTGCCGCCTCTCCAGCAATACGACATCTCTGGCTGTAGCTTTCCAGTTGCCGTCTCGTTACGATTGCTGCCGCCTCTCCAGCAATACGACATCTCTGGCTGTAGCTTTCCAGTTGCCGTCTCGTTACGATTGCTGCCGCCTCTCCAGCAATACGACATCTCTGCCTGTAGCTTTCCAGTTGCCGTCTCGTTACGATTGCTGCCGCCTCTCCAGCAATACGACATCTCTGCCTGTAGCTTTCCAGTTGCCGTCTCGTTACGATTGCTGCCGCCTCTCCAGCAATACGACATCTCTGCCTGTAGCTTTCCAGTTGCCGTCTCGTTACGATTGCTGCCGCCTCTCCAGCAATACGACATCTCTGGCTGTAGCTTTCCAGTTGCCGTCTCGTTACGATTGCTGCCGCCTCTCCAGCAATACGACATCTCTGCCTGTAGCTTTCAGTTGCCGTCTCGTTACGATTGCTGCCGCCTCTCCAGCAATACGACATCTCTGGCTGTAGCTTTCCAGTTGCCGTCTCGTTACGATTGCTGCCGCCTCTCCAGCAATACGACATCTCTGCCTGTAGCTTTCCAGTTGCCGTCTCGTTACGATTGCTGCCGCCTCTCCAGCAATACGACATCTCTGCCTGTAGCTTTCCAGTTGCCGTCTCGTTACGATTGCTGCCGCCTCTCCAGCAATACGACATCTCTGCCTGTAGCTTTCCAGTTGCCGTCTCGTTACGATTGCTGCCGCCTCTCCAGCAATACGACATCTCTGGCTGTAGCTTTCCAGTTGCCGTCTCGTTACGATTGCTGCCGCCTCTCCAGCAATACGACATCTCTGCCTGTAGCTTTCCAGTTGCCGTCTCGTTACGATTGCTGCCGCCTCTCCAGCAATACGACATCTCTGGCTGTAGCTTTCCAGTTGCCGTCTCGTTACGATTGCTGCCGCCTCTCCAGCAATACGACATCTCTGGCTGTAGCTTTCCAGTTGCCGTCTCGTTACGATTGCTGCCGCCTCTCCAGCAATACGACATCTCTGCCTGTAGCTTTCCAGTTGCCGTCTCGTTACGATTGCTGCCGCCTCTCCAGCAATACGACATCTCTGCCTGTAGCTTTCCAGTTGCCGTCTCGTTACGATTGCTGCCGCCTCTCCAGCAATACGACATCTCTGCCTGTAGCTTTCCAGTTGCCGTCTCGTTACGATTGCTGCCGCCTCTCCAGCAATACGACATCTCTGCCTGTAGCTTTCCAGTTGCCGTCTCGTTACGATTGCTGCCGCCTCTCCAGCAATACGACATCTCTGCCTGTAGCTTTCCAGTTGCCGTCTCGTTACGATTGCTGCCGCCTCTCCAGCAATACGACATCTCTGCCTGTAGCTTTCCAGTTGCCGTCTCGTTACGATTGCTGCCGCCTCTCCAGCAATACGACATCTCTGCCTGTAGCTTTCCAGTTGCCGTCTCGTTACGATTGCTGCCGCCTCTCCAGCAATACGACATCTCTGCCTGTAGCTTTCCAGTTGCCGTCTCGTTACGATTGCTGCCGCCTCTCCAGCAATACGACATCTCTGCCTGTAGCTTTCCAGTTGCCGTCTCGTTACGATTGCTGCCGCCTCTCCAGCAATACGACATCTCTGCCTGTAGCTTTCCAGTTGCCGTCTCGTTACGATTGCTGCCGCCTCTCCAGCAATACGACATCTCTGCCTGTAGCTTTCCAGTTGCCGTCTCGTTACGATTGCTGCCGCCTCTCCAGCAATACGACATCTCTGGCTGTAGCTTTCCAGTTGCCGTCTCGTTACGATTGCTGCCGCCTCTCCAGCAATACGACATCTCTGCCTGTAGCTTTCCAGTTGCCGTCTCGTTACGATTGCTGCCGCCTCTCCAGCAATACGACATCTCTGCCTGTAGCTTTCCAGTTGCCGTCTCGTTACGATTGCTGCCGCCTCTCCAGCAATACGACATCTCTGCCTGTAGCTTTCCAGTTGCCGTCTCGTTACGATTGCTGCCGCCTCTCCAGCAATACGACATCTCTGCCTGTAGCTTTCCAGTTGCCGTCTCGTTACGATTGCTGCCGCCTCTCCAGCAATACGACATCTCTGCCTGTAGCTTTCCAGTTGCCGTCTCGTTACGATTGCTGCCGCCTCTCCAGCAATACGACATCTCTGCCTGTAGCTTTCCAGTTGCCGTCTCGTTACGATTGCTGCCGCCTCTCCAGCAATACGACATCTCTGCCTGTAGCTTTCCAGTTGCCGTCTCGTTACGATTGCTGCCGCCTCTCCAGCAATACGACATCTCTGCCTGTAGCTTTCCAGTTGCCGTCTCGTTACGATTGCTGCCGCCTCTCCAGCAATACGACATCTCTGCCTTGTAGCTTTCCAGTTGCCGTCTCGTTACGATTGCTGCCGCCTCTCCAGCAATACGACATCTCTGCCTGTAGCTTTCCAGTTGCCGTCTCGTTACGATTGCTGCCGCCTCTCCAGCAATACGACATCTCTGCCTGTAGCTTTCCAGTTGCCGTCTCGTTACGATTGCTGCCGCCTCTCCAGCAATACGACATCTCTGCCTGTAGCTTTCCAGTTGCCGTCTCGTTACGATTGCTGCCGCCTCTCCAGCAATACGACATCTCTGCCTGTAGCTTTCCAGTTGCCGTCTCGTTACGATTGCTGCCGCCTCTCCAGCAATACGACATCTCTGCCTGTAGCTTTCCAGTTGCCGTCTCGTTACGATTGCTGCCGCCTCTCCAGCAATACGACATCTCTGCCTGTAGCTTTCCAGTTGCCGTCTCGTTACGATTGCTGCCGCCTCTCCAGCAATACGACATCTCTGGCTGTAGCTTTCCAGTTGCCGTCTCGTTACGATTGCTGCCGCCTCTCCAGCAATACGACATCTCTGCCTGTAGCTTTCCAGTTGCCGTCTCGTTACGATTGCTGCCGCCTCTCCAGCAATACGACATCTCTGCCTGTAGCTTTCCAGTTGCCGTCTCGTTACGATTGCTGCCGCCTCTCCAGCAATACGACATCTCTGCTGTAGCTTTCCAGGTTGCCGTCTCGTTACGATTGCTGCCGCCTCTCCAGCAATACGACATCTCTGCCTGTAGCTTTCCAGTTGCCGTCTCGTTACGATTGCTGCCGCCTCTCCAGCAATACGACATCTCTGGCTGTAGCTTTCCAGTTGCCGTCTCGTTACGATTGCTGCCGCCTCTCCAGCAATACGACATCTCTGCCTGTAGCTTTCCAGTTGCCGTCTCGTTACGATTGCTGCCGCCTCTCCAGCAATACGACATCTCTGCCTGTAGCTTTCCAGTTGCCGTCTCGTTACGATTGCTGCCGCCTCTCCAGCAATACGACATCTCTGCCTGTAGCTTTCCAGTTGCCGTCTCGTTACGATTGCTGCCGCCTCTCCAGCAATACGACATCTCTGCCTGTAGCTTTCCAGTTGCCGTCTCGTTACGATTGCTGCCGCCTCTCCAGCAATACGACATCTCTGGCCTGTAGCTTTCCAGTTGCCGTCTCGTTACGATTGCTGCCGCCTCTCCAGCAATACGACATCTCTGGCTGTAGCTTTCCAGTTGCCGTCTCGTTACGATTGCTGCCGCCTCTCCAGCAATACGACATCTCTGCCTGTAGCTTTCCAGTTGCCGTCTCGTTACGATTGCTGCCGCCTCTCCAGCAATACGACATCTCTGCCTGTAGCTTTCCAGTTGCCGTCTCGTTACGATTGCTGCCGCCTCTCCAGCAATACGACATCTCTGCCTGTAGCTTTCCAGTTGCCGTCTCGTTACGATTGCTGCCGCCTCTCCAGCAATACGACATCTCTGGCTGTAGCTTTCCAGTTGCCGTCTCGTTACGATTGCTGCCGCCTCTCCAGCAATACGACATCTCTGCCTGTAGCTTTCCAGTTGCCGTCTCGTTACGATTGCTGCCGCCTCTCCAGCAATACGACATCTCTGGCTGTAGCTTTCCAGTTGCCGTCTCGTTACGATTGCTGCCGCCTCTCCAGCAATACGACATCTCTGGCTGTAGCTTTCCAGTTGCCGTCTCGTTACGATTGCTGCCGCCTCTCCAGCAATACGACATCTCTGCCTGTAGCTTTCCAGTTGCCGTCTCGTTACGATTGCTGCCGCCTCTCCAGCAATACGACATCTCTGGCTGTAGCTTTCCAGTTGCCGTCTCGTTACGATTGCTGCCGCCTCTCAGCAATACGACATCTCTGCCTGTAGCTTTCCAGTTGCCGTCTCGTTACGATTTCTGCCGCCTCTCCAGCAATACGACATCTCTGGCTGTAGCTTTCCAGTTGCCGTCTCGTTACGATTGCTGCCGCCTCTCAGCAATACGACATCTCTGGCTGTAGCTTTCCAGTTGCCGTCTCGTTACGATTGCTGCCGCCTCTCCAGCAATACGACATCTCTGCCTGTAGCTTTCCAGTTGCCGTCTCGTTACGATTGCTGCCGCCTCTCCAGCAATACGACATCTCTGGCTGTAGCTTTCCAGTTGCCGTCT
>CM068371.1:6898025-7033795 GCA_034769895.1 Magicicada septendecula
ACATCTCTGCCTGTAGCTTTCCAGTTGCCGTCTCGTTACGATTGCTGCCGCCTCTCCAGCAATCCGACATCTCTGCCTGTAGCTTTCCAGTTGCCGTCTCGTTACGATTGCTGCCGCCTCTCCAGCAATACGACATCTCTGCCTGTAGCTTTCCAGTTGCCGTCTCGTTACGATTGCTGCCGCCTCTCCAGCAATACCGACATCTCTGCCTGTAGCTTTCCAGTTGCCGTCTCGTTACGATTGCTGCCGCCTCTCCAGCAATCCGACATCTCTGCCTGTAGCTTTCCAGTTGCCGTCTCGTTACGATTGCTGCCGCCTCTCCAGCAGTACGACATCTCTGCCTGTAGCTTTCCAGTTGCCGTCTCGTTACGATTGCTGCCGCCTCTCCAGCAATCCGACATCTCTGCCTGTAGCTTTCCAGTTGCCGTCTCGTTACGATTGCTGCCGCCTCTCCAGCAATACGACATCTCTGCCTGTAGCTTTCCAGTTGCCGTCTCGTTACGATTGCTGCCGCCTCTCCAGCAATACGACATCTCTGCCTGTAGCTTTCCAGTTGCCGTCTCGTTACGATTGCTGCCGCCTCTCCAGCAATACGACATCTCTGCCTGTAGCTTTCCAGTTGCCGTCTCGTTACGATTGCTGCCGCCTCTCCAGCAGTACGACATCTCTGCCTGTAGCTTTCCAGTTGCCGTCTCGTTACGATTGCTGCCGCCTCTCCAGCAATACGACATCTCTGCCTGTAGCTTTCCAGTTGCCGTCTCGTTACGATTGCTGCCGCCTCTCCAGCAGTACGACATCTCTGCCTGTAGCTTTCCAGTTGCCGTCTCGTTACGATTGCTGCCGCCTCTCCAGCAGTACGACATCTCTGCCTGTAGCTTTCCAGTTGCCGTCTCGTTACGATTGCTGCCGCCTCTCCAGCAGTACGACATCTCTGCCTGTAGCTTTCCAGTTGCCGTCTCGTTACGATTGCTGCCGCCTCTCCAGCAGTACGACATCTCTGCCTGTAGCTTTCCAGTTGCCGTCTCGTTACGATTGCTGCCGCCTCTCCAGCAGTACGACATCTCTGCCTGTAGCTTTCCAGTTGCCGTCTCGTTACGATTGCTGCCGCCTCTCCAGCAGTACGACATCTCTGCCTGTAGCTTTCCAGTTGCCGTCTCGTTACGATTGCTGCCGCCTCTCCAGCAAGTACGACATCTCTGCCTGTAGCTTTCCAGTTGCCGTCTCGTTACGATTGCTGCCGCCTCTCCAGCAATACGACATCTCTGCCTGTAGCTTTCCAGTTGCCGTCTCGTTACGATTGCTGCCGCCTCTCCAGCAAGTACGACATCTCTGCCTGTAGCTTTCCAGTTGCCGTCTCGTTACGATTGCTGCCGCCTCTCCAGCAATACGACATCTCTGCCTGTAGCTTTCCAGTTGCCGTCTCGTTACGATTGCTGCCGCCTCTCCAGCAATACGACATCTCTGCCTGTAGCTTTCCAGTTGCCGTCTCGTTACGATTGCTGCCGCCTCTCCAGCAATACGACATCTCTGCCTGTAGCTTTCCAGTTGCCGTCTCGTTACGATTGCTGCCGCCTCTCCAGCAATACGACATCTCTGCCTGTAGCTTTCCAGTTGCCGTCTCGTTACGATTGCTGCCGCCTCTCCAGCAATACGACATCTCTGCCTGTAGCTTTCCAGTTGCCGTCTCGTTACGATTGCTGCCGCCTCTCCAGCAATACGACATCTCTGCCTGTAGCTTTCCAGTTGCCGTCTCGTTACGATTGCTGCCGCCTCTCCAGCAATACGACATCTCTGCCTGTAGCTTTCCAGTTGCCGTCTCGTTACGATTGCTGCCGCCTCTCCAGCAATACGACATCTCTGCCTGTAGCTTTCCAGTTGCCGTCTCGTTACGATTGCTGCCGCCTCTCCAGCAATACGACATCTCTGCCTGTAGCTTTCCAGTTGCCGTCTCGTTACGATTGCTGCCGCCTCTCCAGCAATACGACATCTCTGCCTGTAGCTTTCCAGTTGCCGTCTCGTTACGATTGCTGCCGCCTCTCCAGCAATACGACATCTCTGCCTGTAGCTTTCCAGTTGCCGTCTCGTTACGATTGCTGCCGCCTCTCCAGCAATACGACATCTCTGCCTGTAGCTTTCCAGTTGCCGTCTCGTTACGATTGCTGCCGCCTCTCCAGCAATACGACATCTCTGCCTGTAGCTTTCCAGTTGCCGTCTCGTTACGATTGCTGCCGCCTCTCCAGCAATACGACATCTCTGCCTGTAGCTTTCCAGTTGCCGTCTCGTTACGATTGCTGCCGCCTCTCCAGCAGTACGACATCTCTGCCTGTAGCTTTCCAGTTGCCGTCTCGTTACGATTGCTGCCGCCTCTCCAGCAGTACGACATCTCTGCCTGTAGCTTTCCAGTTGCCGTCTCGTTACGATTGCTGCCGCCTCTCCAGCAGTACGACATCTCTGCCTGTAGCTTTCCAGTTGCCGTCTCGTTACGATTGCTGCCGCCTCTCCAGCAATACGACATCTCTGCCTGTAGCTTTCCAGTTGCCGTCTCGTTACGATTGCTGCCGCCTCTCCAGCAGTACGACATCTCTGCCTGTAGCTTTCCAGTTGCCGTCTCGTTACGATTGCTGCCGCCTCTCCAGCAGTACGACATCTCTGCCTGTAGCTTTCCAGTTGCCGTCTCGTTACGATTGCTGCCGCCTCTCCAGCAAGTACGACATCTCTGCCTGTAGCTTTCCAGTTGCCGTCTCGTTACGATTGCTGCCGCCTCTCCAGCAGTACGACATCTCTGCCTGTAGCTTTCCAGTTGCCGTCTCGTTACGATTGCTGCCGCCTCTCCAGCAGTACGACATCTCTGCCTGTAGCTTTCCAGTTGCCGTCTCGTTACGATTGCTGCCGCCTCTCCAGCAATACGACATCTCTGCCTGTAGCTTTCCAGTTGCCGTCTCGTTACGATTGCTGCCGCCTCTCCAGCAGTACGACATCTCTGCCTGTAGCTTTCCAGTTGCCGTCTCGTTACGATTGCTGCCGCCTCTCCAGCAATACGACATCTCTGCCTGTAGCTTTCCAGTTGCCGTCTCGTTACGATTGCTGCCGCCTCTCCAGCAATACGACATCTCTGCCTGTAGCTTTCCAGTTGCCGTCTCGTCACGATTGCTGCCGCCTCTCCAGCAATACGACATCTCTGCCTGTAGCTTTCCAGTTGCCGTCTCGTCACGATTGCTGCCGCCTCTCCAGCAATACGACATCTCTGCCTGTAGCTTTCCAGTTGCCGTCTCGTCACGATTGCTGCCGCCTCTCCAGCAATACGACATCTCTGCCTGTAGCTTTCCAGTTGCCGTCTCGTCACGATTGCTGCCGCCTCTCCAGCAATACGACATCTCTGCCTGTAGCTTTCCAGTTGCCGTCTCGTCACGATTGCTGCCGCCTCTCCAGCAATACGACATCTCTGCCTGTAGCTTTCCAGTTGCCGTCTCGTTACGATTGCTGCCGCCTCTCCAGCAATACGACATCTCTGCCTGTAGCTTTCCAGTTGCCGTCTCGTCACGATTGCTGCCGCCTCTCCAGCAATACGACATCTCTGCCTGTAGCTTTCCAGTTGCCGTCTCGTTACGATTGCTGCCGCCTCTCCAGCAATACGACATCTCTGCCTGTAGCTTTCCAGTTGCCGTCTCGTTACGATTGCTGCCGCCTCTCCAGCAATACGACATCTCTGCCTGTAGCTTTCCAGTTGCCGTCTCGTTACGATTGCTGCCGCCTCTCCAGCAATACGACATCTCTGCCTGTAGCTTTCCAGTTGCCGTCTCGTCACGATTGCTGCCGCCTCTCCAGCAATACGACATCTCTGCCTGTAGCTTTCCAGTTGCCGTCTCGTTCACGATTGCTGCCGCCTCTCCAGCAATACGACATCTCTGCCTGTAGCTTTCCAGTTGCCGTCTCGTTACGATTGCTGCCGCCTCTCCAGCAATACGACATCTCTGCCTGTAGCTTTCCAGTTGCCGTCTCGTCACGATTGCTGCCGCCTCTCCAGCAATACGACATCTCTGCCTGTAGCTTTCCAGTTGCCGTCTCGTCACGATTGCTGCCGCCTCTCCAGCAATACGACATCTCTGCCTGTAGCTTTCCAGTTGCCGTCTCGTCACGATTGCTGCCGCCTCTCCAGCAATACGACATCTCTGCCTGTAGCTTTCCAGTTGCCGTCTCGTTACGATTGCTGCCGCCTCTCCAGCAATACGACATCTCTGCCTGTAGCTTTCCAGTTGCCGTCTCGTTACGATTGCTGCCGCCTCTCCAGCAATACGACATCTCTGCCTGTAGCTTTCCAGTTGCCGTCTCGTTACGATTGCTGCCGCCTCTCCAGCAATACGACATCTCTGCCTGTAGCTTTCCAGTTGCCGTCTCGTTACGATTGCTGCCGCCTCTCCAGCAATACGACATCTCTGCCTGTAGCTTTCCAGTTGCCGTCTCGTTACGATTGCTGCCGCCTCTCAGCAATACGACATCTCTGCCTGTAGCTTTGCAGTTGCCGTCTCGTTACGATTGCTGCCGCCTCTCCAGCAATACGACATCTCTGCCTGTAGCTTTGCAGTTGCCGTCTCGTTACGATTGCTGCCGCCTCTCCAGCAATACGACATCTCTGCCTGTAGCTTTGCAGTTGCCGTCTCGTTACGATTGCTGCCGCCTCTCCAGCAATACGACATCTCTGCCTGTAGCTTTCCAGTTGCCGTCTCGTTACGATTGCTGCCGCCTCTCCAGCAATACGACATCTCTGCCTGTAGCTTTCCAGTTGCCGTCTCGTTACGATTGCTGCCGCCTCTCCAGCAATACGACATCTCTGCCTGTAGCTTTCCAGTTGCCGTCTCGTTACGATTGCTGCCGCCTCTCCAGCAATACGACATCTCTGCCTGTAGCTTTCCAGTTGCCGTCTCGTTACGATTGCTGCCGCCTCTCCAGCAATACGACATCTCTGCCTGTAGCTTTCCAGTTGCCGTCTCGTTACGATTGCTGCCGCCTCTCCAGCAATACGACATCTCTGCCTGTAGCTTTCCAGTTGCCGTCTCGTTACGATTGCTGCCGCCTCTCCAGCAATACGACATCTCTGCCTGTAGCTTTCCAGTTGCCGTCTCGTTACGATTGCTGCCGCCTCTCCAGCAATACGACATCTCTGCCTGTAGCTTTCCAGTTGCCGTCTCGTCACGATTGCTGCCGCCTCTCCAGCAATACGACATCTCTGCCTGTAGCTTTCCAGTTGCCGTCTCGTTACGATTGCTGCCGCCTCTCCAGCAATACGACATCTCTGCCTGTAGCTTTCCAGTTGCCGTCTCGTTACGATTGCTGCCGCCTCTCCAGCAATACGACATCTCTGCCTGTAGCTTTCCAGTTGCCGTCTCGTTACGATTGCTGCCGCCTCTCCAGCAATACGACATCTCTGCCTGTAGCTTTCCAGTTGCCGTCTCGTCACGATTGCTGCCGCCTCTCCAGCAATACGACATCTCTGCCTGTAGCTTTCCAGTTGCCGTCTCGTCACGATTGCTGCCGCCTCTCCAGCAATACGACATCTCTGCCTGTAGCTTTCCAGTTGCCGTCTCGTCACGATTGCTGCCGCCTCTCCAGCAATACGACATCTCTGCCTGTAGCTTTCCAGTTGCCGTCTCGTCACGATTGCTGCCGCCTCTCCAGCAATACGACATCTCTGCCTGTAGCTTTCCAGTTGCCGTCTCGTTACGATTGCTGCCGCCTCTCCAGCAATACGACATCTCTGCCTGTAGCTTTCCAGTTGCCGTCTCGTTACGATTGCTGCCGCCTCTCCAGCAATACGACATCTCTGCCTGTAGCTTTCCAGTTGCCGTCTCGTTACGATTGCTGCCGCCTCTCCAGCAATACGACATCTCTGCCTGTAGCTTTCCAGTTGCCGTCTCGTTACGATTGCTGCCGCCTCTCCAGCAATACGACATCTCTGCCTGTAGCTTTCCAGTTGCCGTCTCGTTACGATTGCTGCCGCCTCTCCAGCAATACGACATCTCTGCCTGTAGCTTTCCAGTTGCCGTCTCGTCACGATTGCTGCCGCCTCTCCAGCAATACGACATCTCTGCCTGTAGCTTTCCAGTTGCCGTCTCGTTACGATTGCTGCCGCCTCTCCAGCAATACGACATCTCTGCCTGTAGCTTTCCAGTTGCCGTCTCGTTATGATTGCTGCCGCCTCTCCAGCAGTACGACATCTCTGCCTGTAGCTTTGCAGTTGCCGTCTCGTTACGATTGCTGCCGCCTCTCCAGCAGTACGACATCTCTGCTGTAGCTTTCCAGTTGCCGTCTCGTTACGATTGCTGCCGCCTCTCCAGCAATACGACATCTCTGCCTGTAGCTTTCCAGTTGCCGTCTCGTTACGATTGCTGCCGCCTCTCCAGCAATACGACATCTCTGCCTGTAGCTTTCCAGTTGCCGTCTCGTTACGATTGCTGCCGCCTCTCCAGCAATACGACATCTCTGCCTGTAGCTTTCCAGTTGCCGTCTCGTTACGATTGCTGCCGCCTCTCCAGCAGTACGACATCTCTGCCTGTAGCTTTCCAGTTGCCGTCTCGTTACGATTGCTGCCGCCTCTCCAGCAATACGACATCTCTGCCTGTAGCTTTCCAGTTGCCGTCTCGTTACGATTGCTGCCGCCTCTCCAGCAGTACGACATCTCTGCCTGTAGCTTTCCAGTTGCCGTCTCGTTACGATTGCTGCCGCCTCTCCAGCAATACGACATCTCTGCCTGTAGCTTTCCAGTTGCCGTCTCGTTACGATTGCTGCCGCCTCTCCAGCAGTACGACATCTCTGCCTGTAGCTTTCCAGTTGCCGTCTCGTTACGATTGCTGCCGCCTCTCCAGCAATACGACATCTCTGCCTGTAGCTTTCCAGTTGCCGTCTCGTTACGATTGCTGCCGCCTCTCCAGCAATACGACATCTCTGCCTGTAGCTTTCCAGTTGCCGTCTCGTTACGATTGCTGCCGCCTCTCCAGCAATACGACATCTCTGCCTGTAGCTTTCCAGTTGCCGTCTCGTTACGATTGCTGCCGCCTCTCCAGCAGTACGACATCTCTGCCTGTAGCTTTGCAGTTGCCGTCTCGTTACGATTGCTGCCGCCTCTCCAGCAGTACGACATCTCTGGCTGTAGCTTTCCAGTTGCCGTCTCGTTACGATTGCTGCCGCCTCTCCAGCAATACGACATCTCTGCCTGTAGCTTTCCAGTTGCCGTCTCGTCACGATTGCTGCCGCCTCTCCAGCAATACGACATCTCTGCCTGTAGCTTTCCAGTTGCCGTCTCGTTACGATTGCTGCCGCCTCTCCAGCAGTACGACATCTCTGGCTGTAGCTTTGCAGTTGCCGTCTCGTTACGATTGCTGCCGCCTCTCCAGCAGTACGACATCTCTGGCTGTAGCTTTCCAGTTGCCGTCTCGTTACGATTGCTGCCGCCTCTCCAGCAATACGACATCTCTGCCTGTAGCTTTCCAGTTGCCGTCTCGTTACGATTGCTGCCGCCTCTCCAGCAGTACGACATCTCTGCCTGTAGCTTTGCAGTTGCCGTCTCGTTACGATTGCTGCCGCCTCTCCAGCAGTACGACATCTCTGCCTGTAGCTTTCCAGTTGCCGTCTCGTTACGATTGCTGCCGCCTCTCCAGCAATACGACATCTCTGCCTGTAGCTTTCCAGTTGCCGTCTCGTTACGATTGCTGCCGCCTCTCCAGCAATACGACATCTCTGCCTGTAGCTTTCCAGTTGCCGTCTCGTTACGATTGCTGCCGCCTCTCCAGCAATACGACATCTCTGCCTGTAGCTTTCCAGTTGCCGTCTCGTTACGATTGCTGCCGCCTCTCCAGCAGTACGACATCTCTGCCTGTAGCTTTGCAGTTGCCGTCTCGTTACGATTGCTGCCGCCTCTCCAGCAGTACGACATCTCTGGCTGTAGCTTTCCAGTTGCCGTCTCGTTACGATTGCTGCCGCCCTCTCCAGCAATACGACATCTCTGCCTGTAGCTTTCCAGTTGCCGTCTCGTCACGATTGCTGCCGCCTCTCCAGCAATACGACATCTCTGCCTGTAGCTTTCCAGTTGCCGTCTCGTTACGATTGCTGCCGCCTCTCCAGCAGTACGACATCTCTGGCTGTAGCTTTGCAGTTGCCGTCTCGTTACGATTGCTGCCGCCTCTCCAGCAGTACGACATCTCTGGCTGTAGCTTTCCAGTTGCCGTCTCGTTACGATTGCTGCCGCCTCTCCAGCAATACGACATCTCTGCCTGTAGCTTTCCAGTTGCCGTCTCGTTACGATTGCTGCCGCCTCTCCAGCAGTACGACATCTCTGGCTGTAGCTTTGCAGTTGCCGTCTCGTTACGATTGCTGCCGCCTCTCCAGCAGTACGACATCTCTGGCTGTAGCTTTCCAGTTGCCGTCTCGTTACGATTGCTGCCGCCTCTCCAGCAATACGACATCTCTGCCTGTAGCTTTCCAGTTGCCGTCTCGTCACGATTGCTGCCGCCTCTCCAGCAATACGACATCTCTGCCTGTAGCTTTCCAGTTGCCGTCTCGTTACGATTGCTGCCGCCTCTCCAGCAGTACGACATCTCTGGCTGTAGCTTTCCAGTTGCCGTCTCGTTACGATTGCTGCCGCCTCTCCAGCAGTACGACATCTCTGGCTGTAGCTTTCCAGTTGCCGTCTCGTTACGATTGCTGCCGCCTCTCCAGCAATACGACATCTCTGCCTGTAGCTTTCCAGTTGCCGTCTCGTTACGATTGCTGCCGCCTCTCCAGCAATACGACATCTCTGCCTGTAGCTTTCCAGTTGCCGTCTCGTCACGATTGCTGCCGCCTCTCCAGCAATACGACATCTCTGCCTGTAGCTTTCCAGTTGCCGTCTCGTTACGATTGCTGCCGCCTCTCCAGCAGTACGACATCTCTGCCTGTAGCTTTCCAGTTGCCGTCTCGTTACGATTGCTGCCGCCTCTCCAGCAATACGACATCTCTGCCTGTAGCTTTCCAGTTGCCGTCTCGTCACGATTGCTGCCGCCTCTCCAGCAATACGACATCTCTGCCTGTAGCTTTCCAGTTGCCGTCTCGTTACGATTGCTGCCGCCTCTCCAGCAATACGACATCTCTGCCTGTAGCTTTCCAGTTGCCGTCTCGTCGATTGTTCCTGCATTAAATCACTTTCAGTCAGCACAGCTTACTCCACTGCCTTATACACCACACGGTCACACTCTCTACGAATGTCACCAACTGACGATACGATATCTAACGTACGAGGGTCAGTTGAAAAGTTCGCGGAGCGACATCTACAGCTCAGTGGTAGAACTGAAATCTTCCGAGTGCTGGAAGACGTGTATTTCGTGTGAACACCTTTTAATTTACAGATATATCTGTCAATTTATTCACTTTTGCCAGCTGTCTGAAATTTTCCTGTCGTGTTAAATCACAACAATATGATCGTGTTGTAAAGAATTCTCTGTTAAAAACGTTTTAGCGCCAATGGAAAATCAAAACGAAATTGTAAATGTGTTAGGAGATGCTGCGCCTTCATAAACTGGGGCACACTCGAGTTTAAACGTAGTCGTACAAGCACTGAAGTCCAGCAGCCCAGCAGTGGACGTCCAAAAAGTGCAACAAAAAAATGACATTATTGAAATAATTTCATAGGGTGTTGGAAGACCCCAGATTGAGGAGTGGATAACATTGCTAAGATCATAGGCATCTTATATGGGCGTGTGGATCACACTTTAACTCAAGAACTTAGTGTGAAAAACCGTTGTGCAAGATGGCTGCCGCATCTGGAGTTGTTGCATTTTTCGGGCGTCCAGTACGACCATGTTTAAACTCAAGTGTCTACTTCCAAACCGTTTGTTTTCAAGTTGCAACATCTCCTGAAGCATTTACAATTTCTTTTTGAATTTCCGTTGGCGCTAAACAACAAAGAATCACAGCACGATATTTGATTTTGTACGTTTATTCAAAGCGCGAATGACACGTCAACTTTAAACAGCTTCTAAACAATTAATAAACTGATAGATAGATTTGGAAATTAAGAGGAGTTCACATAAAATACAAATCTTGCAGCACACGAAAAATTTAGTTTTACCGCTAAGATACAAATGTCGTTCCGAGAAGTTTTCAACTCACCCTCGTATGTAGGATAATAACACTGACTTCAAATGAACAGTGTCACACACAACTCGCTACGTTTAAAGATTAAAGATTACACTGTAGTCGTAAACTATCTTTAGTGATCCATTGTGTGAGTGTACATTTTTTCGTTGAAAAGATGGGCGATTTGCATCAGGTACCAACAGACATGCGAATCTTTTAAGCCTAGAGACGCTTTCTCGATGCACACTTGCCTAAGGCGTGAAGGTGTGTCACATGTTTTAGATTGAAATCTTTGAATGACATATTTAGGCTTATAGACGGTTTGGCGAATTCCCATGGCTGGAGTCCGCGGGACCATCCTTTATAGATAGGTTAGGCATGCTTCTGTATAATAACACTTTGTAATTTAATGACAGCTTAGCCTTTTGCCCATGAAACAAGGACATCGGTCTGAGTTTGAGATCATCTTGCCTTCGTTCATCTTGTTGTCTGAATTAGAAGCCTCTGTAATTCCAACTTTGTCGTGTTTACTTCCTGAACTGCTACTTGTCATGTTCCGAACGAGGCGTTTCAGTGTTTCTACCATTTTCAAGTCCTAAACCACGACCTCGTATAGGTTTCAGACTTGAAAATGGAGGCAACACTGAAAGGCCTCGTCGGGAACGTGACAAGTAGTAGCAGTTCAGCAAATAAACACGACAAAATTAAGACAAACTGCCTTCGTTTGATTTGGATATGCTTGTGCCAGGCGAGTCGCTGATCAAGGCGGAGCCCAAAGTAGGCTACTCAGTTTCAATCTTCACTGGTACAGTTATGTTATTCATACTTACATGTAGACAGATGTCATGCGAGTGGTAAATACCATTTGTGCAGATTTCGTTTCGTTGATTTTTGTTCGCCACTATTCAGTGAGTAGATGTACACGGACTGTAGACTCTCAGAAGTAACTCGTTGGTTTCCGTTAACGGATAACACTGCAACATCGTCGGCAAAGGTACAGTGGCGGTAGAGTTTGTTCCGGGTAAGTCGTGGGCTGTACAGATAAGGAAGCAAGAAGTCTCGGGACGGCGGCTTGATGAACGCCTGATTGAACCGAGTGGTAAGTTCCATTAAAGATAGGTTTCCAAACAGCATCGAACAAAGAACTTTATTCTTCGAAAATGTATTTAAATTTATATCAATCACTTTCTGCTACAGTCCGTTTCTTGATGTATATAATACATTTGATGTTTATACATAAATTTACCTCAAGATGTTATTTTTCTATTTGGAACATGTTTCGGGTACTATCTTGTACCCATCCTCAGCCTTCCGGTTTTTTTGTCTGGTGAAGTACATATGTGTTGTTGGCTGACTATTATTATTGTGGCTTCCTGTTGGCTTCTGGTATTTCAAGTTGGTTTTATTGTGTGTGGTTGTGGTGTATGTGTTAGTTTTTTGTGTATTTTCAATGTTGAGTGCTTTGAATATTGTGTCATGTTTTGTATTGATTTGTATTTGTTCAGGTATTAGTTTGTTTTCTGTTTTATGTATGTATATTTGTAAATTTTCCCATATGTTCATTATGGTGCCTTTGTGTGGTATATGTTTTATTAGTGTTACATTGGTTATGTCTGGGAATTCATGTCCTGTGTTTATTGCATGTGTGGCTAAATTGGATTTATATATTTCTGGTTTTTTGTATGCATTTAGGTGTTCAAAATAACGTTTTTTCAGCTGTTTTTTTGTTTGTCCTATATAACATTTATTGCAATCTTGGCAGTCAATTTTGTATATACCGTTAGTTGTTGTATTATCTTTGTTGTGTGAGCTATTTAGATTTTGTAATTTATTTTTATTAGTTTTGTATCTATTTTTATATCTGTGTTTTTAAATAGTTTTGTTAGTTTTGTCATTTTATTATTTATATATGTGAATGTGGCCCATTTTTTGTTGTTATTATTTATGTGTTGTTCAGTTTGATTAATTCTTAATTGTTCAGTTTTTATTTTGTATTTGATTTTATTTTCTATTTTGATCATAGTATTTTTATTGTATCCATTTTCATAACCAAATATGTTCCAAATAGAAAAATAACATCTTGAGGTAAATTTATGTATAAATATTAAATGTATTAAATTTATATATAACTGTAATGGCATTCGTGGTGTCAAAAAGAGTAACTAAAACAAAACAAAAACTAGACGTGATAGCTGGCTGGATAAGATTAATGATATGATTGACGTTGGTTGCGATATGAGGCAGACATCAAAGCCATGACCGCCGATGTCGTTTTTGTAACATTCCACTCCATCTGCGTGCCTGAGGAAAACTGATTCTATCAGAATCAAGCGTAGTTTGATACTGTTTTGTGAACTCAAATGTAACACAGCATAATCTAATATACGTACATTATTGGTTTACACTAGTAGCCAAATTATTATATTTACTTCTGTATCCTCCAAAAGAATGAACAGTTATGTAACTCTCTTTGTTGATCCCCATAAAGACTTAGTCTGTGGGTAGGTGTACCAGTTTAGGAATAGACGATGATATAATGTTTGATTATTACGAATTTACAAACATTGTACACTAGAACTCCATTTATCCGAACTCCAGATATCCGAATCGACAATTATCCGAATCGATATCAGGAAATGGCATGGAATAAAATTAATAGAATTTTGACAAAACAATCAAATCCAGGAAGAAAAAGAAGATGCAATGAACAAGAAGGAAGAGTAAAAAAGAGCAAAGGAAAGTGTCGAAGAAAATGTAGCTATATCAACTGAATACATCCAGAAAACCATTGTACAAACTCCTGGCTGTTCCGAGTATGTGACATGGACGACATAAACGAGTGGTTGCAGTGCGACCCTGGATATCAGATTTTAGACGATGATGAAGTTATCCAAAGTGTAACGATAAATCTCAGCAGGTGGACGAAGACGATTACAACCGTCTTCAGTTGAACTGGAAAAGGAACCTACGGCGAGTGAGGCATTCGCTTGTTTTGACACTGCCTTAAAGCGGATGGAACGGCATCCTGAATGCGACCATGTTTGTGGCAGCCTTCTTGCCGTCAAGCGTTTGCGGGACCTGACTGCACGCAAATGAGTTTCTACGTCAAGACAATAAACTTTGTTTGACGTGTTCAACTGAAAAATCATAATTATGTGTGAGTATTATTTTAAATTTTTTGTAGTAAAAGTGAACTTATGCAAAACACGTGCGACCTGGTTTTTATTAAGATACTGTGCTCACGTAATAAAAATAAACAAAAGTGATTTTTCAGCAATTTTCACGTTTTCTTTAATAACATATCCTTTCTCTTATGTTTGTTCTATTTATACGAATTTCTGCACATCCGAATTACGTCTGGGAATCATTAGTTCGGATAAATGGAGTTCTACTGTAATTCCTTTTATTACTACAATTATTGACAGGCCTTATTTGAACACACGCAGCTGGTTTTTAGAAACAGATCTACGTTAAGTGATAATGGAATTTCGCTGATATTTTTATAGCTTTGGGGAAGGGGTTGATCCCATAATCGCCTCCATAGTTACGGCATTGATGATCACCATTATAATTCTGCCACCTGTACTGTCATTTCCATATTATCCTGCAACACTAAGCTGTGTTCTGTATGAAATGCACTTTGTTTCTGCTATCACCACCTTCTGAACATAACACTGTCTACTGTACTTTCCACTCCGGAAGCTCCCTGTAGTGATAGTGACGACCTCGTCTCATTTACTCCTTTCTACCAAGGCCAGTTCTATCAAATCCTGCCAACTAATACCAATCTCACTTTTATGTCTACGCTTTTGCATTTTCCGGTTTTTTATCACGCATAGCCCGCCCCCTAGGGAGACTCATCGTCACCACGTACGTGGCGTCGATGGTTACTAACGCGATCCCTCTCCGGGGCTACTTGGCCATAAACGTAAACTTCATTCTCTCGTTGACCGAAGACTGGGCTAGGCATACAAGCCCATTATTTGACCATCCGAGAACCCCTTCGTGTCCGTTTCCTGAACGCCACTGTACGGATACTTTGTTGCAGAAAGTTCTACAAAATCGCTAAACCCCCTTTGAGGGCAACCCTCTAATTAGCGCCCTCGGTCGCAATACATTTGTGCCAGGTGAATCTTGCACCCGGTCTTGGCGAACCCTCACGCTCAGCCTCAAAATTTTCTAATTGAAATCTCCCGGCTGGTAGCAGGCGACATCTAACCAACACGACAGCGAGCGACGGGCATGTCGTTCGTCCTGCACAACCCCTGGTCATCATCAAGCATCTTTATCGTCACATTTCAAATTCGTATCATGTGTTGTGTCCCACTTTGCACAGGAATCCTCCCTTCCAAGGACATTGAAGTCTCCATGCAGCCGTGTGTTGCCCTTAAACCGGTTTATGTATTTTCTATTTTAATACGGTGATAATTTTCCTTTTTCGTAATCATCACTGTAAAACTGCTAAACAGAGCGTATTATGCACTATTGACGGTGTACTGTTGAATATTCTCATCAGGACAGTTCGGTATACGATTCTACAAAGCGTAAAAATTTGATATTATTGTTATTCCATGAATAATACATCCTTTGATAGCTTTCAGAACTGACGGCTGTACTATCTAGAAAACTCTACACATTACTCGTCTTCTCTTCGTCTTCTTCTATCATAGATTAGGCGAATCACCTGCTCTGATCCCAAAGAAATATATCCACTTCACCAATGCTTCCTAGGCCTTCCTATACTTCGTTAGCCAATCAGCTTGTATTGCCAAACTTCCTTAGGCAACCAGCCATCTGACATCTCCATTCGCTTTGTTCTTTTGTGACTTTCTAGTAGGATAAATGCCCTCTAAGGACGTTACCAGCATCCTGTAGAGTAAGACCAGTGATCTTTCAGTCTCTGGTCCTGCTCTGGGTGTCATTCGGAGATCCACCTCCTAGGTTCCTCCGCCTCTAGTGCCGTTGGGAAACCTTCCCCTGATCACATTACTACTTTGTAAAATAGTAGGAAATGTTTCCGGAAATATGGTCGTATTTCAGAAACATTCCGGAGTCAAAAACCTAGTCTTAGGTATATCTTGAGTCATCACTGTAGGATCAAGTGAACCTCTCTCACGCTAAAAACAGGAAGGTTGTTCTAATTGCAATTTATTAAGAA
Source organism: Magicicada septendecula (assembly GCA_034769895.1). Lineage (NCBI taxonomy): Eukaryota > Metazoa > Arthropoda > Insecta > Hemiptera > Cicadidae > Magicicada > Magicicada septendecula. Next base: position 6,913,288 of record CM068371.1, read on the forward strand.
AACAAACCGCAGCAGCTGGACAAGAAAACAAACGTCTTCATTGTCTTCAGTTAATTGATTTGTAAAAGATACGAGTGAGTCTGTTACGAGCGAATGCTGGAACTAGTTAGAGAGACAGTGAGTCCGTAAGTGGAAACAATGCATTGACTGCGTCTCCATGATGACCCCGATTGTAACGCAGCGTTCATTCAGCAGTCTGTCGTCGCGTTGTTGCTCTTGACCTCCAACTACAACTACCTCAGCGAATTTAAATAAGCAGCGAGCAGAATATAACCTGAAAACTGTAAATAGACTGTTTACTCGTTTTAAACTCGTTTCATAGATTTTGGGATAAACGAACAAGGTGGAAATTGTTACACGTGCCCCTCTTATTTACAACACGCATGTTTGATATTTGAAGCTTCTTTTTTGTTTTGCAGTTTTCTTCAGACACAGTGATATTTACGTATATTCCACATTTTTCAGCATTTCTTTGTTTCTTTCCTATTTCGCCTGTCTTTGGTTAGCAGCGCGCAGCAGCTCTTCACTCCTTCCTGTCGTTTGATTTCCTTTTACTTCCTTGTTCCATAAGAAAATGGAAGTTTGGAGATGGCGAAAAAATTGTGTTCTAGATAAGGGCTGATTCTGATTGTACTACCCTCAAAACATGAAGAAAGGTCATTTTTCGAAGTGTCTGTGTGTCTATATGTAGAATTTGTTCTATGGCGAACGATAACTGCCGCAACTTCAAACTGAATCAAATAATGTTTTGCACACATTCCTAAATTATAGAGTAGGCCCTACTCAAGGCCTATTAATTTTGGTGGACATCGGTTAAGGGTAAGAGGTAGTTTTACGTTTCAAGAAGAGTAAAGTACTTAATTTTGATAAATAAAGTATCCTGAAAAGAAGGTCATAATAATCCAATGTAGAAAGGTAGATGAAATATCTATAAATGAAAAAGGTAATTGAAGGGGTAAGGGGTAAAAGGGGTAATTTTATATAAATGGAAATGACAGATGAAGGGGGGTGTAATTTTACTTCCATGTTCCTTCCATAAGGAAATGGAAGTATGGTCATGGCAAAAAAAATCGTGTTCGAGATAACGGCTGATTTTGATTGTACTACCCTTAAAACATAAAGAAAAGTCATTTTTCGAAAAGTGTCTGTGTGTGTCTGTGTGTAAAATTTTGTTTATGGCAAACTATAACAGCCGCAAATTCAAACAGAATCAAATAATTTTGTGCATACAGCTCTGAATTGTAGAGTACTCAAGGTCTATTGTTTTTGGTGAAGATCAGTGAAGGGAAAGGGGTAGTTTACCTGCAACGTTTTATGTTTTAACAAGGGTAATTTCTTCTATGACGAACGATAACTACCGTAAATTCAGAATCAAATAATTTTGTGCATACAGCTCTGAATTGTAGAGTACTCAAAGACTTTTGATTTTGGTGAAGATCGGTTAAGGGAAATGGGTAGTTTACCTGCAACGTTTTATGTTTTAACAAGAGTAAAGTACTTAATTTTGATAAATAAAGTATCCTGATAAGAAGATCATAATAATCCACTGTAGAAACGTAGATGAAATATCTATAAATGAAGAGGCTAGTTGAATGGGGTGGGGGTAATTTTCTATAAATGAAAATTAAAGTTGAAGGGGGAGGGGATACTTTTGTATATGTGTACTACGTTATCGGCAACAAAGAAGTAGTTTCTATGGTAACATTTCATTTCAATTTGTCAAACCTCTCAATATTTTCAATTTATATTTAAATGATTCTAAATATAATTCTTAGAACATGGAAGTCATGTATGGTTCTCCATACCATATTTAAGTATATTCTATATACTCTATAGAATATTTTAGGCATAGGCCTACTATATTTAAGTACTCTTCACACAGTGATATTTATGTATGTTCCACATTTTTTCAGCATTTCTTTGTTTTCTTTCCTATTTCGCCTGTCTTCTGGTTAGCAGCGCGCAGCAGCTCTTCACTCCTCCCTGTCGTTTGATTTCCTGTTTAATTCCTGGTATGAAGCACGGTTCAATTGCTGCATAACCTGAGTCATAAATTCCAAACGCGGCCTTCTTTTACAGTTTTTCCCCTCTGTCTTTCCTTCTATGACTCTTTTGTTAGGCTTTCTATGAAATTTTTAATAGTTCTGTTGGGGGGGGGGTGATTCCCCTTCCTAGTTAACGTCGCTATATTTTATACCTTCATTGTACCGTACCTTGTACATGCATTACCGCGGCTGTGAAAACTGGGTCCTCTCTCATAAAGGTAAATCGAGGATACAGGCAAATGAAATTCATCAGATGTCCGATAATGAATTCGAAAAGCAGTGGTCTAATCGATTCACGAAGAACCGTGATACGAACACGACAAGAACGTGGACTAAGGGAATTCAGAGCGCTGCGTTGGAATGACATTCAAGACCTATGGAACAATGCGACTGAATGGAATAGATGTTGTGAACTGTGAAGCGTAGAGAATAGCCAATGATAATACCCCATTGTTATAGGTATACGACAACGCGACTGAATGGAATAGATGTTGTGAACTGTGAAGCGTAGAGAATAGCCAATGATAATACCCCATTGTTATAGGTATACGACAACGCGACTGAATGGAACAGATGTTGTGAACTGTGGAGCGTAGAGAATAGCCAATGATAATACCCCATTGTTATAGGTATACGACAACGCGACTGAATGGAATAGATGTTGTGAACTGTGAAGCGTAGAGAATAGCCAATGATAATACCCCATTGTTATAGGTATACGACAACGCGACTGCATGGAATAGATGTTGTGAACTGTGAAGCGTAGAGAATAGCCAATGATAATACCCCATTGTTATAGGTATACGACAACGCGACTGCATGGAATAGATGTTGTGAACTGTGAAGCGTAGAGAATAGCCAATGATAATACCCCATTGTTATAGGTATACGACAACGCGACTGCATGGAACAGATGTTGTTAACTGTGAAGCGTAGAGAATAGCCAATGATAATGCCCCATTTTTATAGGTATACGACGTTGAAAACGACCTCCGCAGAACAAATATTTTGTGATACACTTGAGACATTTACAGGAGAAAGTCACTTGACGCAAGTCAACTGTGTGGAAGTGATCATTCGCTCGCCGAACACCGTATGTGAAGTATACAGTGTGACATTGATTAGGAAGGGAAGGGGGAGAGGGAGGAGCCTTACTTCTCCACCCTGCGCGTAGGCCTACTGCAGTCGGTGACGGCGTTTTTGATAGTTGTCAGGCTAGAACAGTAGTTGTCAGGCTAGAACAGTTTTACGACTATACTTTAAACCGTTTTACGATAAGACGACCTGGATTGGTAAAGCACTGTTTACGACCACACAGACTTAACGGCTTTTCTGATGGAGGAGATTCAGTGAAGGACAAATACAGAGATAGGCACAGATTTAAATAAGTGGGGTGGATTGCTGAGGATGTGAGATGTTGTAGGTATATGGAGATGAGGAGATTGCCTCGTGGTAAGTGGACCGGAAGATCCGCATCAACCGCATCAAAGAAATCGGACGAGACAGAGAGCTACAGATAGATAGATACAGAGAGAGGGAGAGAGAGAGAACGGAAACAGAATGACATGTAACAACAGAAGGATGTAGAATAAACATTAAGACGGCCCAGTGAAGGGCAAGTCTGCAAATACTATAATTAAATCAAACAATTCGAGCAGAGGGAAAACTCGCGCCAAAAACAGGCTTTGACGAGAGATTAAAGGAAGGCAACATATTGGCTGCCAGCTGATGATAGCTGTTGTTTGATCTGCTCATTTCAGTATTATTGGAATCACATGACAGAGGCGGAAAGAGTTCGTATAAATTGATAAGGATTCGTCAGTAAGTAATTCCCAACGCTTTTTATCTCTGTTTCTCTGTCTCACTCTACTACATTGCGCGTACAGTAGACACGAGTGGAAATAAAATACAGAGGGCGGATTCGTTATAAGATTTAACTGTGTCAATTGTAAAGTGACACTAATTCCGCTTTGAGATGTGTGTGTGTGTGTGTGTGTGTGTGTGTGTGTGTGTGTGTGTGTGTGTGTGTGTGTGTGTGTGTGTGTGTGTGTGTGTGTGTGTGTGTGTGTGTGTGTGTGTGTGTGTGTGTGTGTGTGTGTGTGTGTGTGTGTGTGTGTGTGTGTGTGTGTGTGTGTGTGTGTGTGTGTGTGTGTGTGTGTGTGTGTGTGTTCATACGCACTCTGTGTATATTTTAAATCCTGTGCAATAAACTTCGGCGCACTTTCTGAACCCCAATAACGCGTAGGAAAACAAGAGGGGAGGTGCAGCCGCGACCCTTGTATTTTTTACGTGCAAACAACACTTCCACCATATTAACTTCCCTCGTTCCGGAACACTCTATTAAGTGTTTCCCGTCAATTAATCGATTATAAATTAACACGATTATTCTTCTTCATATCGCGTGGTGTGAGTAACAGAAGACTCCGGTTTCCTAGTCTGGGTGCAGGGGCGTCTTTACGGAGACCTTCCCCCCGACAATCGAAAAACGTTGACGAATCTTGTTAACCTTTTAAGGGTTTAAGGCTTTACTCGTAGTTTCCAGAACTTTTGGGAACTCTAATCAAAATCATATGGAATTCATTGGTTGTTCGTTGTGTAAACTTGCATCATTGTGGTTATCCTTCGCTGTTCTATCCAGCGGGACTTGGAGGGTAAATAATGATTCTTTTTTTTATATAGTTTTTCTATAGCTGTGTTTAATTTTGTAGGTGGTGCGTTTTTTTTACGGTTGACGCTTGCTAGTGAAACAATCTCGGGTAGATTTAAGTTTGTATTTAATGAACTAGTTTAAATTACACCTGAGGACGATCACAGATTGTTTATTTGTCGAAACGTTGTGTGATGGTTATTGTCCGACCTAACCCTTCTGGTAATCTGGCGGCCGTTTGAAAATGAATTAAAAATATTATTTTTCTATGGCCCATCCGCGGACCGACTAGTCATTACATTTATTATATTATAGTCTCCAAGTCACGTGTATAAGTATTTAATTGTAATATCTGTAAACACATTGTTACTCACCGTCCTGTGTGACTTCTTTAAAACTTTCAATAACAACGCGTTTCAAGGATAAGTCCTCATCATCATGGTATATCCTTCAGGGACTTTCTGGAGAAGTCGTCAGAAAATCAACAATTGTTACCAAACATCACAGTATGTATGTCATTTAAAAACACATTATTGTAGCACTTTAGAGCACGTCGCGACCTGGTGCGCCCCACTACACTCGATCCCGTGTTTTGAACGAAAGAAGCTAGTGTCACTAAGGTGGATCGATCCCGTGTTTTTAAATGACATACATACTGTGATGTTTGGTAACAATTTTTTATTTTTTGACGACTCCTCCACAAGGGTTGGTGTTTTTATATAACCTGATAATGAGGATTTATCCTTGAAACGCGTTGTTATTGAAAGTTTTAAAGAAGTCACAAGACGGTGAGTAACCAAATGTTTACAAATATTACAATTAAATACTTAATCATTGCAGCCCCGCGGACCGCAGTACGTGCATAGCGCGGAATACTAGCATAGAATACTCTCATAGATTACAGTCAGTGTGAAAACAAACTCATGTATTTATACGGCACCGTGCATAGCGAAGCAGATCGCACATCGCATACCAGAGAATATCATCGCTGATTCTCTTCAAAAAGCAAAGCAGACAGATTTGTTTTTTTACATCGCACATAGATTGGTTTTTTTTTTTTTATTGGAGATCTGTAAGCTGTTCGACTGAGCGAACATTTAACAAATTGGCTGACAACACACACAGGATTATGAAGAGCTGACCATTGACAGCTCTTCTTGTTTTTGATAATAGATTAAGAGGTAACAAAATACAAAACTAAATGATAAAAACATGTAAACAAATGAACAAAAGTCACTATCACTTCCTGCTGGCATGATACAATAAGTTCAAATATTAAACACTGGGCCCATAAGGCACATATACAGGTTGACATTAACACGTATGAATGACACGAATACAAAAACATACAGAACAGATATCACAGACAGTACAATACAGAAAATACAGAGAATACATTATGAGTTAAACCTGAATGGTAAGTCTAATAGTTTGTGTCTTTTTAGTCTATAAATATCTTCACTGTTGTCTAACAAGTTAATTGCCAGGTGGTTGGGATGCTGTTCTAGTTTCGAGATGTGAGTCCTGCAGAGGCGCATGATTTCTTCTCTCACGGTTGAAACTTTGAGGTCGCGGTGTATAGAGTTATTTGAGACAAACCAAGGAGCGTCGACTATTGATCTAAGTGTTTTGGACTGAAAGCGCTGGATGATCTCAATATTACTTGTACTTGCAGTACCCCAAAGTTGAATACCATAAGTCCATACCGGTTTAAGCACGGCTTTATAGATCAAGAGTTTGTTGACGAGACTTAACCGTGATTGTCTGCCTATAAGCCAATAGATGTTTCTGACCTTGTGATTAAGTTCAACCTTCTTAGATGTTATATGTTTTTTCCATGTTAGTCTCCTGTCCAGATGCATCCCAAGGTACTTAGCACTTTCAGCTTGCGGTACTGGTTGACCGTTAATTGTGACTGTAGGGCAGTTTGCCTTACGTGTGGTGAAGGTAACGTGGACTGACTTGGATGAATTGATTTTTATGCGCCAATTATCAAGCCATAACTGAACGCTGTTTAATGATTCTTGTAGTATAAGAGATGCTATTGAGGGGTCGGAGTGTGTCGCTAGGATCGCTGTGTCATCGGCGTAGGTAGCAACAGTGGTTTCACTTGCTGAAGGTAAGTCCGAGGTGAACAGGAGGTAGAGCAGAGGACCCAGGACACTACCCTGCGGAACACCCGACCCCACTGGTAATAGAGGAGAAGTAGCATCCGAGTACTTGACTTGAAACACTCTGCCCACTAAGTAGGAGTGTAAGATACGGTAACAATTATGTGGCAGATTTTTCTTTATTTTATATAAGAGTCCAAGATGCCAGACTTTGTCAAATGCCTGGGAAACGTCGAGAAACACACCTGAGCAGAACATCTTCGATTCCAGCGATTTATTGATAACATTTGTTAGTCTGTGTATTTGATCTACCGTAGAGTGCTTTTCTCGAAAACCAAATTGGTGATCCGGAATTAGGTTGTTTTCTACAATTGTTGGCATAGATTGGTTGCACATCCTGGTTGCGCATCGCACATCCTGAGCTCTGATTGGTTGCTTCAAGGACATTTCCCGCACTACAGCCATACGCAGTTCTATCCAATGTACAATTCCCGGTAAAGTGTAAACAGTTCGGCTCTAGTCTGCTGTAAAATGTGCTTAAGGCGGCATGCGCAAAACTCGATACTCTTCACTATTCTCGTGTATCAGACGTTATTTCGTCCTCGGTATGCACACCTCTCATACATGTGCTATATGCTATGCGTGATCATGTGATCATCTATGCGAAGCTCCTACGCTAGTATTCCCCGCTATGCACGTGCCCTAAGAGAAACACTGCCATGGAAAGTTGTGTCACCACGGGGGAAGTGTTTCTGTATTAGTTTTTCCTGTTTCAGAGGGTAGATAGATATTCGTTCTTGTATTTTGTATATTTATACTTTTATGACGTATGGTTAAAGCTGGAAATCACAATAAACAGTCTGTATTAGAATGAACAGCAGAGAAGCCGCTTTGTAAGGATAACATTACAGGAAGCGTGTTATTTATTGATATTCGCTTCTACAGAGATCCCTAACCACGTGTTACCGTATATGTAGGGTATGTACAGTATAGTACGTACAAGGGTATAAATATACAGGGCGTTAGTGTGAAACAGATGTTACAGCTGTAGGGGTTGTTGTTACCGCCACCCTGTCTGTTGTCTGTTCTGCTCATCACCCTTCAAACTGGTGTGCAGCTTTTAAATGGATTCCGCTCCCCCGTCACCTTTACTGTAAACTACACGGAAGTTGAATTACGCCTACCCGTGTTTCTTGCATTCAGGTAATACATATTTTGTAGACAATACATGTATTTTGCAAAATATATATTTTGAAATATAAATTTTGTTGATTTATCAAGTAAACTGAATATTTTTCTAACTTAACGTAAGTATTTTAATTCTTCTGATAGTTCCTATCCGTTTCGGATGTTGGATATCATACAGACTATTTTAACTTTCTGCACTGCTGCACGGAATAAGTCAATCCGGATGATTTTGCCTTGAACGTAGTCATGATATTTCTAGAGATATCTGAACGATCTTTAATGTAGTGGTTTGTCGTTGCCTTCTACATCCCAGTGTCGTTAGTTCATCCGCCTTTAGGGCCGATTTCTCAACCCCAGGACAATGAGGTGCCCTACTGCTTGCCAGTTCATCCACCCGAAGCTGTTGACTAGCAAGTGGCAGACTACTTCTTCCGGTAATCACTCGGTCCCTATTTCCTCGTCAATTAAAACAGGGTGCACCGTACAACCGTCATTTTAATTAAATCAAATTAATTTTTAGTTATCTAAACTCAATTGGAATTGATTTAGATTATTATCTCACCAGGGGCGGCTTTTTAACTAGCCGCGCTAGGCACGTGCCTATGGGCGGGTCCTTTTGGAGAGTGCCACAAAGATAAAATATTTTTTTAAAAAATTTAAAAAATAGCTAATTAATCGACGTAATTAAGGAAATAAAAAAATCTACATCGACATCATCACTCTGACAGAAACCAAGAAAAAATGCCCAGGTATTGAAAAAATCCTCCGATATATTCACATATATAGTGAATGCCGAAAGAATAACGGGCAAAAAGGGGTGTCTCAGTATTTATAAAAAGAAAGTATAAGTCTAACATTACAAATTTTGAAACAGTAGATGAGCGTATCATTAAAGTTCATATGAGTCTGTTTGGAAGAAGACTGGTTATCTTTGGAATATATGCGCCAAATGGCGGAGAATCAGACTCAACAAAGGATGACTTCTATGGTAAACTTCAGAAAACAATAGATGAGATAAGGCAAAATAGTCAGATATTAAATATGAGAGATTTCAGTGGCAGGACGGGCTCAAAAAAACAAGCTCCAGTAGTAGGAGAATTCGGAGAAGGGATAATTAATGACAGTGGAGAGCGCCTGATTGAATTCTGCACAAATAATGAACTCAGAGTTAACAACGGATTTTATCAGCATAAAAAGATCCACAAATATACGTGGAGACAGCCCACGAGGCAATTAAAATCTATAATAGATTATATAATATAACACCACAAAAGACAGAGATCAAAGTAAACGACGTCCGAGTTTATCGAGGGGTGGATTGTGGATCTGACCGCCACCTAGTTGGAGCCAAGTTACAGTTTCCATACTTCAGAACGTTAAAAGAAAAGGAACAAATAGGCGAAATGAGGTATAACCTGCAAAGTTTTCTTAATGAAAGTACGAAAACCCTATATAAACAACGGTTGGACCAAACACTGGAGGAAGGAAAATACGAAGATATTGAAGAACTCTATGAACACGTAAAAGCAGCGGTACACGAGTCAGCCAAAGAAGCCGTAGGTATAGTCGACGAAAGGGTGAAAAGTAGAAAATGGTGGTGGAATGACGTAATAGCTGAAGAAGTTAATAAGAAAAAGGAAGCATATCTGAAGTGGCTTAACACCAAGACTGAGGAAGACAGGGAAATATACAGAGAAGCACGAACAAGAGTCAAGAAAGTTGTAACCGAGGAGAAGAGAAATAACCGGGATCGAAAATGCAGGGAAGTAGAATCTTACATCGGAGGAAGACGCTGTACGGAGGCATGAAGATTTAGAACAATATTAGATCGGATGGGAATCAAACAAAACTTCAGGTAATACCAGTCGAACGCTGGGAAGGACACTATAAAGAATTATTAACAGAAGATCGAGAAAAATTCTTGGGCGACGGCACAGTAGTAGAAGTGGAAGGGGAAAGTATAAAGGTGGATATCGATACAGTTGCCGAGGCCATAAACAAATTGAAAAACCGTAAAGCACCTGGTCCTGGAGGGATATATGCGGAAATGATAAAGAATGGTACAGACACTTTACTAAGAATGATGACAGAATGATTAACAGTGTATTGAAAGGAAACAGGAATGCAAAATAGGATTCATGTCCTCCTCATTGTTGAAGAAAGGAGACAGACAGCAATGCAGTAATTATAGAGGCATAACTGTCACACCAACCCTTAGCCGTCTTTATGGCAGAGTCTTAAGAGATCTAATTGAGGAGGAGTACACAGAAAATGAAACAGAACAGAGCGGGGCGGGTTTCGTGCTGGGAGATCTTGTATGGATAATATCTTCTGTCTTAAACAACTAATAGAAAAAAGACTATCTGTAAATCAAGAGGTTCACCTTCTCTTCATAGACCTATCTAAGGCTTACGATAATGTCCCCATCTCTAAATTGTGGGAGGTTCTACAGAACACTAATATAAACCACACTCTCATTCAGGCTATACAAGAAATTTATAGAAACTCCAAAATAAATATCAAAATAGGGAAAAAAGTATCAGCAGGGTTTACGGTGTCGAAAGGTCTAAGGCAAGGGTGTTGCATCTCCCCGACATATATATATAGACACAGTATTGCGACAGTGGTAAAGAAAGTGCTGAGGTATGGGAATTCCAATAGATGGAACCCATATTTTCACATTACAATTCGCGGATGACCAGGTCTTAGTAGCACAAGACAAAAAGGACTTGGAGTATATGACTCGGAAGATCAAAGACGAATACGAGAGCTGGGGATTGTCAATAAATCTAGAAAAGACCAAGTATTTGTGCGTGGGAGGTACTGAAACCAACTTGCAATTGGAAAATAATGAAGAAATTGAAAATTGCCGGTCATATAAGTATTTAGGAGTACAGATAAAGCAGGATGGCAGAGATACAGATGAAATAAAGGAGAGAGTAGGCATGGGACGGAGGGCTATGAAAAGGCTAAATAGTATATGGTGGCATGACCAGATAACTAGAGGAAGGAAAGTACAGATATACAATACTATCGTAAAGAGTATTCTGTTGTATGGTGCTGAGAGTTGGAGAACGACAGAAGCGGACAAAAGGAAAATACTAGCTGTAGAGATGCATGTACTAAGGAGATCATGCAGAGTATCCAGGCGAGAGAAAATAAGAAACGAACGGATTAGAGAAATGGATAAATGTGAAACATGCAGTAGTAGACGAAATAGAAAGAAGACAGTTAATTTGATTTGGACATGTTAAGCGGATGGGAGGAGAAATGTTGCCAAAAAGGATAATGGAATGGTTAACCCCGGAGAAGAGGAAGAGGGGAAGACCCAGACGATCTTGGGGAGAGAGTATCCAGAAAGCTCTAAGTGCGAGGAATCTGACCGAAGAACATTGTCAGGACAAAAACTATTGGACAGAAAGTCTGGAAATCGGACAGCGACGACAGACGCTATAATACGGTGTTATATATATGTATGTATTGCAACAGTACAAACAGTAATGATACTGTGCATTGCCCAAATAAATAATAAATAAAGAATAAAAATGAATAAATATGAATTAATAAACATGATTCAGATTGCATAAGCCGAATCGTAGTAAAAATAGGGAGTACAGAATTAATGCATGGACATGCAGTTTCGACACACCTGTCGCTAGCGTTGTGTACGTGCGTATTTTGTTAGTGTGTGTGAAACTTGTCCGTTCCAGAAATGTAACCAACCCTTTTCAAGTAGAATAGTTATAAGTTTATTGTTAATTATAAGAAAACTATGTACGATAGGATAAAACAAAAGACACCAAAGTGTGTAGAAATTATAGATAAATAAAATGTTAAAAAACCATACAGAGGTGACGAAAAGTGCAATTACTATACGTAAAAAATGAATAACTCTTTTTTGTGAATACCATAAAGAAGTGCAATTTACGTACAGTAATCACATAAAAATTAGTGATCGATTGAGCATCGAGTGAGGTAAAACAAACTTCGTAATTCGCGAAAACAGCCGAAAATAGTGAATTGAACCAGAGTGGGGGTAGTAACGCCTCGACAGAATCTGACAAGTTGAAAAGTGTTCAGACAGGAATTTTTGCACGACCTGACTATAAATACCAGGTCGCGCTAATAAAGTTTCTTCTTCTCGATTCAACCATTGCCGCAGGAGGCTATGTCAGTCGACGACACAAATTCACAATTATCGTAAGAGTCACCGGATCAACTAGCTATACAGCCAGAGCTGCAAAATACATACGATGAGGTATATGGACACACCGGCAGCATATGACGTGAGACGAGACGACTATTAATCAGCACACACGGAGGACACGACCATAGGACCAGAAACACACGGAGGACACGACCAGAGGACCAGAAACACATGCAGAGGACACGACCAGGAGGACACGGAGGGCGTACAGATGAATAACCACGTCAAAAGAGGTGATAAAAAAACATTTAATTACAGACAGTTGAAAGACACTAATTAAAGCTTGAATGGAAGACGTTCACCAATATTAAAATTAATAAATGTAAAAGCAGTAAAAATTAGAATAATATTTCTTGTATCAAATTTAGTAATTAGTAACGTAAATGATAAGAGAAATAAGTAATTTTTGAATTAACGTTATTAGTAAAGTCTTTGATGATAAAGAGAAAAAATGAATATGCAGTAGAAAGTAAAACAAAGTAATATAAAAGCAGTTTGAATAGAAATAAATTAATTTTTTGAAGCTAATGAACCAGCAATTGCAAAAACATGAACACACCATGAGTAAGCCGAGAGCAAAATAGGCATTTTAAAGTAATTAGAATTAGATAATAAGAGTTGTATGTAACTTATGTATGTAATTTGTTAGCAATAAGTTATGTACGAAAACTTCGTACAAACGATTTAATAATGAGTTACTGTTTAATATCCGATATGAGAGATGTTGTTTAAATAAATAAATAATGGAACGATTTTAAACGTAAATAACGTATCATTTTCTTACTACGATTACACCCATGAATTCAATAACACAATATGTAAATGCATTTAAATTGGTTAACTTGCGTTGTATAAATAATTGTCTCCCAAAAGCATGAGGCTACACAAGTTAAATTAACTTGAATCGATGTATGTGTATTGTTGTAATTGGCGCTCCAAAATCTTGGGGCTCCACAAATTTAAATAAATATCAATTTGTATTGTTGTAATATATATATATATATATATATATATATATATATATATATATATATATATTGTAACAAGACCCTGTATGCCGGTCCTTACAAAAATAAAATAGTAGATAAAATTTTATACAAAATAAAATTTTTCAATAAAAAAATAATTTTGTTTGTGTTAATAAATGTGTGTAAATAAGAAATAAAGCTGTTTTAAAGGTTTTGTAAAAATTTTGATAATCAGGCAGGTATTTATTAACTATCGAGCACTTCTGGAAGATTTGAACCAAGTCTGGAGTTAAATAGATTAACTCCAGTCAGCAATCAATCGGTGATTTTTCTTGCTGGTCCAATATCTCACTCAAATAAAATATTTTCTTCTTCTTGAAGTCCCTTAGCCGTAATAAATAATCTTAAATTAGCCTGTGAAATAATAACAGATAATAAACAATTGAAATATATGGATTTATTGAACAATTTAATAAATAATCGACTTTTTATCGATTGAGAACAATTATCGACTCCGTCTCAGGGAATTATCGATTGTGCATACAGTATAAAAATTATTATAGGTATTATATAAAGGACAGGTTCTTTGAGCGATTAAATTAATAGTCAGAGAAGGATGACGAGAAAGTATAACATTAACAATTAAAATAAATTCAATAATTATTATTTAATAGTATTTAAATAATTCTGATATATAATGTTTAATAAATTGTTTTGTCAGACCATTGGCAGCTTTTATGACGTCACCATGATGAAGAAGGCAGGCTTCGTAAAATCCAAAGATGGCTGCTACGAGATCTGGATAGGTTACTGCGAAGTCGTCGTGTCAAAAAATCACAACAAAATTACCTTCATGAATGTTTGAAATGTTCCCGCACTGGTGTAATTTGTCTATTAGGTTGTTTGGTGTGTTCTGAAGAAGTGTTCCGTGTATATTGGTGTTAATTAAGTTATTTGGTATGCGTTCACTTCTGTGGGTTAAGTTTCTGTAAATGTGGTTAGGCTTTGTAGCGTGAATTGTGTCAAATATATTGTTTTACTGTTTTATATCACTCGTATCATGAAGTTAGGTGTTATTTCTCACTATTGTCGTTAAAGTTTTGGTAAATTTAGCTAAGAAAGTGTTCAATTCATCTAACTCTCGATGCACTAACATTAATGGCAAACTGTCGTACCATTTTCCACTCAGTTTTATAGAACGTTTTTTCACACAACTATTCAGCTTGATATTCAACAAAAGACTAATTAACTTGGTCAAAATCTGGCCCAGTTAATTTTTGAAAAAGTATTGTTAACGTATTTCGATTACCTAAACACATGATAAAATATTACATTATATATGGAATATACTTATTTTATTCATCACTTTCATGAATTATGAACCTTATCATTGGTTTAATCATCTCATTCCCTTTAAATTGATATATTATAGTCCATATCTGTAGACATTTTGTGGAAATTAACAAATTTCTTTCCCTTTTGGAAATATAGGCTCAAAATTGGATTTCCGTCTTTCTCAAATTCTCCTCCATTTTAATTATCATTAATACTATTATAATAAATTTTAATTAGTCATATTCCTCTTCCTTTCCTTAAATACATATAAATTAAACCTTTGAACTGGTTTTTTGTGTTAATCTCTGAATTTGACATTGCTCTTTAAAATTAATTAATTTATATATTTTGAAAATTTACAATATTTTAAGGTATATTTCCTTATTATCATTTTAACTCATAGGATCATTCCCAGTAGTGGTTAACTGATTTACCTTATCTAAATCTTGCTAGTTTACAGGATTTATAAGTGAATTATACTGGTTTATATTGTTTCTGTGAATTCACCAAATGGCCTAGAGTTTAGAATTTTACATTTCTGTCTTTCTCAAATAAATTTAATTCTACTTCCTCCTCTGACTTTACATAGTTACTATTACATGAAAATAAAATGGTTTATAACTTATTGTGAGGTGTAGTATTTAATTAACACTACTGTTATACAAAATAATTATGAACATTATTTAGCAATCTGCACAATTGAACATATTGCTGACATGGTTTGAACATATACTTTTAACTCTTTTTGAGTTAACATACCATACCTATTGAAACATTATTAATGGTATTTATGCTGTTATTTAGCAAACATAATTCATTTTAAACATATAATATAAATCTTATTTTCTAACAACTCTTACAAACACATTGATTTTATGGCTGTGAACAAACAGTCTATTTAAACATTTTAAACCTATGAATACTAAATTAATGCCAGTCCTTTCTGGTCTACATGACCACCCATACTCTAGTTATTATGCATTTTTTTACAAATGTCTTGTAAATAAAGAGTTACATTAAAATAATAAAATACTGGAAATCTTCCATTTTATTATTTTATTATGCTGTTTATTATTGGATATTAAAGTTGTTATATTGCATATTGATAAGTCATAGTATCACTAACTTTAAGTTTACTGCATTTCCAAAAAACACTTACACAAATTCACTTTCACTGTTGGTTCTGATATTTTGAGTCTTATTATCTCAGACCAGACCTTTAGTAATCATGGACTGTTAAGACTTGTTTATTTTCTTATCACACAATAGCTTTAGTCGGTTCACTTCTTATAATACTATACAGCACTTTAGTTTTCTAAATAATTACATTCTTATAGGATTTTGGTATGTTATACTTTCTTTAATCGTTTTTGTGGGTTTGGGGTTGATGGTAGTTAATAATAATAATAGGTTTTACAACGGTGTTTCTTTCATACTATTTCTTCCTCTCCTCCTGTCTTCTTTCTTGTCCTTCTTCTTATCTTCTTTCTTGTCTTCATTCTTGTCCTTCTTCTGGTCTTCATTCTTGTCCTTCTTCTAGTCTTCATTCTTCTGGTCTTCTTGTCTTCCTTCTTCATTCTTGGGTAAACCAAGGTACTTTGTGTTATCTCGACTGATGTTTAGTTTGGAGCATCTAAGTTATTTACTGATACGGACCGTGTTCTTCTCTAAAGGTTTCAGTGTATTGTTTTCTTCCTGATCACAAACTTTATTCTTCCTTCTTCTTGTTTTTTGGGGTATTTTGGTATTCACCACTCTTAAACTGATTCTCTTTCTTCTTGATATGGTGTTATTTAATTTGTTTACTGCTCCTAGCTTCCTGGGTAAATTACTGATCTTATAATATGAGTTGCTTTCAATACTTTCTTTGATATTTAAACAGTGGTTTTTATATAATGTAATGAGGATTTTTATTTTATCGTGGTTCATTCCTTTGATTTCCTTAAATCTCATTCAATATTATTTTAACATATGTGGTGTAATTAAACTTTATAATTTTATATGACTTAATAAGTAGTGGATTTTCTGTCACGCTACAGAATGCCCTTCTCCAGAAGTAATTTTTTCAGACTATACTTGCTTTGTTTGAAACAATTGCTTATGATAATTATTCTTGGTTTGTTATTATTCTGGACTTCCTTCCATTTTTAAAAATTTTCTTATTTATATTTGAGTTTATATCATTCTCACTTGATCTTCCTTGATAGTAATAGTCATCTGAGTTCATATTTATTATTTCATTTTCATATTTCTTCTCAGTATTTTCTCCTTGGGATATTTCCTCCCTATCGTTCCCTACTTTGTGAGCTGGTTCAGTTCGGAGAGGCACTGTACGCTACTTTCCTCTGCTGTCCAATACTTCACACATATTTGAGTACAGAGGCAAATCATCTCTGCTCAAAAAACATATTAATACTGCTGGAATTATCTACAGACAGATTAAAAAATTATTCAGAATAGTACACATTTGTTACTATTTAAAAAAAATATCTTTGGGATACTTCACTTATTACTTATTATATTTCTCAGAGATTTTAATATTCCTATCTCAGTTGTTCTTCTGACTCGTTAACTGGATGTTTCTTTCATTTGATATTATGGTAGGAAGCTCTTCTATTATTATATTTTTCAACTTTTCTTATCATATAAATCTTTTGGTTATAAATTCTTTATTACCTTCTGGTTTTTTTATTATAATCTGCATTGTTTATAGTAGCATATTTTTATGACATTTTCAGACTGTTTCTTTGTTCTTATTATTTCCACTTGTTCTATTTTCTAGAACTTTTTATAACTGTCATTATCATAATTGACATTTAATTCATAAATCATTTTATATTAATTCGTTTAATTACATAAATCTTTGATATTATTCTCACATTATTCCTGTCATGGTTATTATACTTTCGAATGAATGTTTTTTTATTAATTTCATAATGAGGTCATAATTTCTCCTCATACCACTTCAAAGTTTCATTATCTCATAATTCCATATAAGTTTTTGTATTTTATTATATTCAACCACTCAAATTGTATCAACTCAAATCGTATTAAAAAAAAATTTTTTTATTTCCTTTGGCATCATTTTATGGAAAGGTTTTTACTCTTTATATTGAAATTAGACATGATCATACTGTCCAGAATTATTTGTTTTAATTCTAAAGTCTGTTTCCTTTATTCATCCCATTATGATCCTTTATTAACATGGTAATTATATTTTATGTTTACCATAAATATGGTATTAAATCTCTTCTGTTTATCTCAACAAAGTGTTTTATTAATAATTGGTTGGTAAGTTGTACTTACTCTTGGTTTGGAAACTTGATTTATACACAATTCAAAATTCACTCTTTTTATATTTCCATAAAGTTCTCAAATAATTGTATGTAATATGTGCTTACTTTTCTTTTTAAATTTAGTTGTTTTCAATTCAAAATTCTTTTTATATTTCTGCAAAATGGTTTTTTCTCAAATTCTTGGTTAGTAAGTTGAACTTACAATCTTTTTTAAATTTAGATGATTTCTCATTCTAAATTCTTTTTTATATTCTTGCCATAAAGTTTTCTTCAAATAGTTGTTATGTAAAGTATTACATTGTTTTTGGAATTTTTTTTTTTTTATTCATAAATTCTCTTGGTATTATTGTCAAAATGTTTCTCTTCAAATAATTGTTATGTAAATGTCTTACATTGTTTTTGGACTTTGGATGATTTATTCATAAATTCTTGTTTTATATTCTCTTCCAAAATGTTTATTTCAAATTCCTGGTTAGTAAGATGGTCTTACATTGTTTTAAAATTTTGATAATTTTTAAATTCTTCTCTTATATTCTTGCCATAAAGTTTTCTTAAATAATTTTTATGTAAGGTGGGCTTACATGTGTTTTAGAATTTGGTTGATTTTAAATTCTAACTTCTTCTTATATTATTGCCATAAAATTTTCTTCAAATAATTTTTATGTAAGGTGGGCTTACATGTGTTTTAGAATTTGGTTGATTTTAAATTCTAACGTCTTCTTATATTATTGCCCTAAAATTTTCTTCAAATAATTTTTTATGTAAGGTGGGCTTACATGTGTTTTAGAATTTGGCTGATTTTATTCATAAAATTTCTTCATGGATGCCTGGTTAAAGACACCCTTAATTTTATTTGAATTCATTTCCTTTATTTTGTATGTGTTGTTGTTATTGTCCTTAGAGACAATATAGGGACCAGTGTACAGAAGCAATAATTTTTTTGTTATCCCCTCTAAGGGACTGGGTAATTCCCGATTCTTCAACAACACCTTCTCTCCAACGGTATAATTAATAACCTTACCCATGCTTTTATCGTACTTATTCCGCCGTTTCTCCTGATCTTCGGCCACCTTATTATGAAATTGAATTCTATTAAATATATATTTATGCTCTCTGGGGAACTCCAAGATATCTTCGATCTCCCTAGGGGGTTGTCTTTCATACATTGCGGAGTATGGGGTTATTCCTATGGCTGGATGGTGTGCCAGGTTGAGGAATTCTTCAGTGGCCTCCAAGTATTCTTGCCACCTCCTCTGCTGATCGTGGCAGTACGTTCTTAATAGGCGCCCCACCTCTCGCAAGACTCTTTCGGCCGGGTTACTGCTCGGGTGGTATACTGATGTCTTGTATGTATGAACCCCCATTGACAGCAGTGTATCCCGCCATTTCTTCCCCTTGAATTGTGTTCCGTGGTCGGTTATGATCGATACCGGTTTTCCGACGGTTGGGAAGTACTGGTTGATCAGGATTTCAAGAACTTTATTCGTAGTCGCCCGATTCGTTGGGTATAGCTTCACGAACTTGGTATAATGGTCCATTATGATGACGAGATATTTGTATCGGTAGCGGCCTCCACTGCGGGGAAATGGCCCACAGACATCCAGGAATACCTTCTCAAGTTTCGACTGAGAGGTTATCGGAATCATCTGCCTCTCTCTTTTCTCGTTGTTTGTTTTTACGAGTTGGCAAATGCGACAGTTTCTAATGTACCTCCGTACCTTCCGATTTATGTCTTTGATATGGCAGCTCTCTTTCAGGGCCTTTACCACCTTTAAGGCGCCCATATGCCCATATCGAACATGATAATTGAACACTATCTCCTTCTCGATATGGGTCGGAATTATAACCTTCCATTCCTCCTTATATAAAGATGGTCTTGAAAACAGGATTCCATTATGTATTTTATAATATTGGGAGATTGTCTCATCCCCTGCTTCCAATCTTGTGATAATAGAGATTAACTTCGGGTCAGCTTGTTGGTGTGTGCTCAGGTGTTCCAAAAGTGATTGTAGACCGGCGCTGCTGCTTAGAATATGGTATACTTTAAGAATACTCTCCTTCTTCCCCTCGAACGTCTGTTTGTCATTGTCTACTCTAGACAATACGTCCGCGACGGCATTCTTCCTTCCGGGGATATACTCCCACGTAAGGTCGTATTCTTGCAGCAATAGTATCCACCACGTTAACCTTCCATGGCTTAACTTACATCTCTTAAGGAACGAGATAGATTTATGGTCTGTCCGGACGGTAACGGAATAACCAAGGATATAAGTGCGGAACTTTCCGCATGCGAACACGACACTCAATAATTCCTTTTCTGTAACGTGGTAGTTTTTCTCACATTGATTCAATGCTCTGCTGGCAAAGCAGATCACCAGATGTTCGCCCTCCTCATCCTCTTGATATAAGGTAGTGCCGAGGCTGATGTCACTGGCATCACAATTAAGAAAGAAAGACTTGTTAAAATCTGGATGGCGGAGTATAATGGGTTCAAGGAATTTTTGTTTTATAAGAGATAATATATTTTGTTGTTCATTACCCCAGATCCATTTATTTTTAGATGACAGTTGCGGCTGAAATCTGGCAGTCAGTTCTGAGTACTTTTCCTGGAACTTGCGGTAATAATTACAGAGTCCCAGGAACGACTGTAACTGCCTTCGATTCTTAGGTGTAGGAAAGTTCTGAATCGCTTCGACTTTTTCAGCCGACGGTGAGATTCCCTGATCATTTAAGATGAAGCCCAAGAATTGTATTTCCTTAGCAATGAAATGAGATTTTGCTAATTTCAGCGTAATATTGTTTGTCGCTAGCTTCTGTAATACGTGTTCCACACGGTAGCAGTGTTCCTCCCAAGTTTCTGAGGACACTAGCAAGTCATCGACATATACGGTGGTGAACTGTAGTGCTTCTTGGCCAAGTATCTGGTCCATGCAGTGCACAAAGACTGCGACTGAGTTTACCAGTCCGAAGGGCAACCTCTTAAACTGGTAGTTCCGCCCTTCGAATATAAAGGCCAGATACTGGCGACTCTGTGGATGTAATTCCACCTGCCAGTACCCGCACACCGTATCCCAGGTACTGAAGTATTTGGTACCGTGGAACCGTTTTAAAATCTCCTCAATCTCACCGGGCGAAGTCCTGTCATTAATGATCATTTTATTTATTTCGCGCGCATCTAAACACAAACGGACTTGTCCGTTTTTCTTAGGAATAGCCACGATAGGACTTGTATATGGGGAATGGCTACTCTCTATAATGTCACGGTTAATCATTTGCTCTATTTCAGCTCTTACTGCTTGCTTTCGTGATTGCGCAATGGGGTAAGACTTCCGGTTAAAGTCCACTGTGTCTCGGAACTGTAGAGTACACTGGAAGTTTTTCACTTTACCGGGCTCATCAGAAAAGACTGATTTATATTTGTTATATATGTTTATTAATTTGTTCGCTTGGTTTATTGTTAAACCTTCGCCAGTTATACCGCTCCGGAAATCCCTGATCTCCTGGATTTTTTGTGACCATAAATCTTCATTGGAGGTGTCGTCTATTCTTTGTTCAATTATAGATGTTGGATGGGTGTAATTAATTTTGCGGATTTGCTGGTGGATACTATCGGGAACGACTTGGTCACTACCCACCAAGTTCGCCGTCCAAGTATGTCCGTTAGAAAACAGCGACAATGTTTCAGTTCTCAGATCAATGATGGCGGAATTCCTCCGAAGCACATCACACCCGACCAGTATATTAAATGGCAGCCCGCTCGCCACCAAGAATTCCATGTCAATCGCTATACCACAGCTCATCACACTGGCGGAGACTTGTCTACGTATAGTTTTGTTTTGTCGGCCGGTTGCACCCAACAAAACAATATTATTCAATGACAATGTTGGTAAAGTTCTCCCGCACTCTTGCTGTATCCTCTCCAATTCCGTCGTACTTATGAACCAGTATCGATCATTAACTTGGCTGGGATGCCTTCTACCTCGGCGTCGACATGTATTATTTCATTATTGAAGTTATTGGTGGGATTCCTGTTATCCTCTTCCAATAACTCATGTCTGATGTCCTTTAGGTAGTTGCACCCTATGATTGTGATACGATTGTTATTATTCTCATGATTGCACTCATTATTATTATTATACCCAGTATTTAGGAGCAGTAACGGGTTCTGGCGATTTATTACTGCCTGTGCCCGTTTAAAGGCTCGGCATCATTATTCCTTGGAGCCATACTAATTGATGCCTCATTTGGGATGCTCAGAGTGGTTACCTGTCGATCTGTCCTATGGTCTTCCGGTCGCTCGTGGTTAGACCTCCGTTCAGCGTCGTCTAAACTATTACTCCTCCTTGCCGGAAAGTACCTTGGTTGGTCCCGTTCTAGGCTCCTCCGCCTTTCTTCATATCCGCGGTAGCTGTTTCGTCGATTGTGGTTGAATCCTCGCTGTCGTCCATCTGTGGCTCGTATGAAGTTCACTCTAGGGCGAGGAAACCTATTATTAACGGGATTACCATTATTGGGACCCGCACGATTATTGTTATTATGGTAACGACTATTACCATAATTGGGGCTTCTCTGACTATTTGTGTTATTAGGGTAGGGATTGCGGTTACCCTGATAACCATTAGAGGGTCGACTCGGGTTTGGATGGTTTGGACCCGTATTATTATTATTATTGTAACTCGAATTGTTCATATTATTATTATTACTAAAACTGTTATTTTGCGGGTATGCCCGGCCTCCTTGGTACCCAGTGTTTATGTTGTTCGTACCCTGGTTGTTGTTCTGATACGTCCTCGGTTCGGGCCCATCACTTCTTCTACGACTCTGTCGGTAGTAGTCTTCATTTTCATAGTTTTCGAGGAGTTCGGTCATTGCCTGGATGGTTTTTATTTGGCTGCCCCTCCTCGCACGAATTACCTCTTCATCATAATGATAGGACAACTTATTTATTAGGCACTCCTCAGGTATGGCCGGTTCTAAGTGCTTGGCCATACATACCTTGCCGAGGAAATAAGCTGTCATCGAACTACCGACTTGTGGTTTGTAGTGGCCGTGGCATATATTGTCTCTTATCAAATTTTGAGTTGTCTCTGACCAGTACTTGGCCTTGAATAGGCTCTTAAATTGCTCATAATTGTTGATGTCGCTCCGGTTGGCCATCCACCAATGGTCATTCACCTCCCGAAACGACTCGTCAAGGATTTCCCTGTTCTGGACCCATCGGTTCCCTCTGTGTTTTTCGAGGTACTCCTCTATGCGTGCCAAGAACTCCATGGGCTTCCGTTTATATTGCCGGAAATTGAGCCATTCTCTGTTTTCTGACATGGGGAAATTATGATATCCAGATGGTCTGTTCCTTATCAACTCTATCTCCTCCTGGCTCTGACGCACTTGTCCGGTTATGTTTGACATAGCGGCTTCCACGCCGTCGCATCTTTCGGTTATCTGTGTCCGCACTTTATTCACTTCCTCCAAGGCAAATTTCTTGGTCTCCTCCATTTTCGTTTTCTGTTGTTCTTGGACCTGAGTAATCTCCTTAGTTATCACTTCCCGGACTTCCAGCACTTCGTTTTCGGTTTGACGACATCTTTCGTCTACTTCTCTAATCTGCTGGTTGACAACCACGACTTCCTGTTCTAACTTCTTTACGATGGATTTCTTCGTATCTGTTATCTTTTTATTTATCTCCTCCTTGGCTAACTCAATCCTCTCGTCTAACTTATTCATGTTCTCTTGGTTAACTTCCCTTAATTCTTCACTCAGCAGTTGATTGTCCTCTCTCAATTCTTCCCTTAATTGTTGGTTGTCATTTTCTATTTTCCTACTGGTTTCTTCCATTTTCTCCTCCAAATTCCTATTATTTTCCCTCAATTCTTCCTTTATATTCTTATTATTTTCTTCCATTTTCCTTTCCATCTTCTTATTCAAGGATTGGTTGTCCTTTTTCAGGCCTTCCATCTTCTTATTCAAGGATTGGTTGTTTTCCTCCATCTTCTCTTCTATTTTCCTGTTATTTTCCCTTAATTCCTCTTTTAATTGTTGGTTGTCACTCTCTATTTTCTTACTGGTTTCTTCAATCCTCTTGTTAGTATTTTCTATCTTACGGCCCAATTTTTCCTTTGTGGATCGGTTGTCTTCCCTCAAGTCTTCCTTGGTAGAATCCATTTTCTTGTTTAAATTCTCCTCCATCTTCTTACTCATTGATTTGTTATCCTCCTTCGTGGATTCTAGGTTTTTATTTACTCCTTCCATTTGCTGACTTATTACCCGGAACATTTCCATCATCCTCTCTTCCATTGTTTGGGATTTCTCCTTTTCCTTCTCTGGGACAGTGATTTCCCCTGTTTGAGTTGGTACCTCAGGTTGTTCCTCTGGTGGTTCATGTTGTTTATGTTCCACCTGGATTAGTAACACTTCCGGATCCTCCACAGGTGTTGCCTCCTTATCCCCCATGTCAACTTCTTTTTCGGCCTCTGCCGCCCTCTTTTTCGAAGTAGCTCGTCTTTGCATTTTTCTGGTATCTATTAATTAATCGCTGCCAGGCTTATCTTATCAAGCCCTCTAAGTTCGACGCCACTTTGTAACAAGACCCTGTATGCCGGTCCTTACAAAAATAAAATAGTAGATAAAATTTTATAAAAAATAAAATTTTTCAATAAAAAAATAATTTTGTTTGTGTTAATAAATGTGTGTAAATAAGAAATAAAGCTGTTTTAAAGGTTTTGTAAAAATTTTGATAATCAGGCAGGTATTTATTAACTATCGAGCACTTCTGGAAGATTTGAACCAAGTCTGGAGTTAAATAGATTAACTCCAGTCAGCAATCAATCGGTGATTTTTCTTGCTGGTCCAATATCTCACTCAAATAAAATATTTTCTTCTTCTTGAAGTCCCTTAGCCGTAATAAATAATCTTAAATTAGCCTGTGAAATAATAACAGATAATAAACAATTGAAATATATGGATTTATTGAACAATTTAATAAATAATCGACTTTTTATCGATTGAGAACAATTATCGACTCCGTCTCAGGGAATTATCGATTGTGCATACAGTATAAAAATTATTATAGGTATTATATAAAGGACAGGTTCTTTGAGCGATTAAATTAATAGTCAGAGAAGGATGACGAGAAAGTATAACATTAACAATTAAAATAAATTCAATAATTATTATTTAATAGTATTTAAATAATTCTGATATATAATGTTTAATAAATTGTTTTGTCAGACCATTGGCAGCTTTTATGACGTCACCATGATGAAGAAGGCAGGCTTCGTAAAATCCAAAGATGGCTGCTACGAGATCTGGATAGGTTACTGCGAAGTCGTCGTGTCAAAAAATCACAACAAAATTACCTTCATAAATGTTTGAAATGTTCCCGCACTGGTGTAATTTGTCTATTAGGTTGTTTGGTGTGTTCTGAAGAAGTGTTCCGTGTATATTGGTGTTAATTAAGTTATTTGGTATGCGTTCACTTCTGTGGGTTAAGTTTCTGTAAATGTGGTTAGGCTTTGTAGCGTGAATTGTGTCAAATATATTGTTTTACTGTTTTATATCACTCGTATCATGAAGTTAGGTGTTATTTCTCACTATTGTCGTTAAAGTTTTGGTAAATTTAGCTAAGAAAGTGTTCAATTCATCTAACTCTCGATGCACTAACATTAATGGCAAACTGTCGTACCATTTTCCACTCAGTTTTATAGAACGTTTTTTCACACAACTATTCAGCTTGATATTCAACAAAAGACTAATTAACTTGGTCAAAATCTGGCCCAGTTAATCTTTGAAAAAGTATTGTTAACATATTTCGATTACCTAAACACATGATAAAATATTACATTATGTATGGAATATATTTATTTTATTCATCACTTTCATGAATTATGAACCTTATCATTGGTTTAATCATCTCATTCCCTTTAAATTGATATATTATAGTCCATATTTGTAGACATTTTGTGGAAATTAACAAATTTCTTTCCCTTTTGGAAATATAGGCTCAAAATTGGATTTCCGTCTTTCTCAAATTCTCCTCCATTTTAATTATCATTAATACTATTATAATAAATTTTAATTAGTCATATTCCTCTTCCTTTCCTTAAATACATATAAATTAAACCTTTGAACTGGTTTTTTGTGTTAATCTCTGAATTTGACATTGCTCTTTAAAATTAATTAATTTATATATTTTGAAAATTTACAATATTTTAAGGTATATTTCCTTATTATCATTTTAACTCATAGGATCATTCCCAGTAGTGGTTAACTGATTTACCTTATCTAAATCTTGCTAGTTTACAGGATTTATAAGTGAATTATACTGGTTTATATTGTTTCTGTGAATTCACCAAATGGCCTAGAGTTTAGAATTTTACATTTCTGTCTTTCTCAAATAAATTTAATTCTACTTCCTCCTCTGACTTTACATAGTTACTATTACATGAAAATAAAATGGTTTATAACTTATTGTGAGGTGTAGTATTTAATTAACACTACTGTTATACAAAATAATTATGAACATTATTTAGCAATCTGCACAATTGAACATATTGCTGACATGGTTTGAACATATACTTTTAACTCTTTTTGAGTTAACATACCATACCTATTGAAACATTATTAATGGTATTTATGCTGTTATTTAGCAAACATAATTCATTTTAAACATATAATATAAATCTTATTTTCTAACAACTCTTACAAACACATTGATTTTATGGCTGTGAACAAACAGTCTATTTAAACATTTTAAACCTATGAATACTAAATTAATGCCAGTCCTTTCTGGTCTACATGACCACCCATACTCTAGTTATTATGCATTTTTTTACAAATGTCTTGTAAATAAAGAGTTACATTAAAATAATAAAATACTGGAAATCTTCCATTTTAATATTTTATTATGCTGTTTATTATTGGATATTAAACTCGTTAGATAGCATATTGATAAGTCATAGTATCACTAACTTTAAGTTTATTGCATTTCCAAAAAAACACACAAATTCACTTTCACGGTAGGTTCTGATATTTTGAGTCTTATTATCTCAGACCAGACTTTTAGTAATCATGGACTGTTAAGACTTGTTTATTTTCTTATCACACAATAGCTTTAGTCGGTTCACTTCTTATAATACTATACAGCACTTTAGTTTTCTAAATAATTACATTCTTATAGGATTTTGGTATGTTATACTTTCTTTAATCGTTTTTGTGGGTTTGGGGTTGATGGTAGTTAATAATAATAATAGGTTTTACAACGGTGTTTCTTTCATACTATTTCTTCCTCTCCTCCTGTCTTCTTTCTTGTCCTTCTTCTTATCTTCTTTCTTGTCTTCATTCTTGTCCTTCTTCTGGTCTTCATTCTTGTCCTTCTTCTAGTCTTCATTCTTCTGGTCTTCTTGTCTTCCTTCTTCATTCTTGGGTAAACCAAGGTACTTTGTGTTATCTCGACTGATGTTTAGTTTGGAGCATCTAAGTTATTTACTGATACGGACCGTGTTCTTCTCTAAAGGTTTCAGTGTATTGTTTTCTTCCTGATCACAAACTTTATTCTTCCTTCTTCTTGTTTTTTGGGGTATTTTGGTATTCACCACTCTTAAACTGATTCTCTTTCTTCTTGATATGGTGTTATTTAATTTGTTTACTGCTCCTAGCTTCCTGGGTAAATTACTGATCTTATAATATGAGTTGCTTTCAATACTTTCTTTGATATTTAAACAGTGGTTTTTATATAATGTAATGAGGATTTTTATTTTATCGTGGTTCATTCCTTTGATTTCCTTAAATCTCATTCAATATTATTTTAACATATGTGGTGTAATTAAACTTTATGATTTTATATGACTTAATAAGTAGTGGATTTTCTGTCACGCTACAGAATGCCCTTCTCCAGAAGTAATTTTTTCAGACTATACTTGCTTTGTTTGAAACAATTGCTTATGATAATTATTCTTGGTTTGTTATTATTCTGGACTTCCTTCCATTTTTAAAAATTTTCTTATTTATATTTGAGTTTATATCATTCTCACTTGATCTTCCTTGATAGTAATAGTCATCTGAGTTCATATTTATTATTTCATTTTCATATTTCTTCTCAGTATTTTCTCCTTGGGATATTTCCTCCCTATCGTTCCCTACTTTGTGAGCTGGTTCAGTTCGGAGAGGCACTGTACGCTACTTTCCTCTGCTGTCCAATACTTCACACATATTTGAGTACAGAGGCAAATCATCTCTGCTCAAAAAACATATTAATACTGCTGGAATTATCTACAGACAGATTAAAAAATTATTCAGAATAGTACACATTTGTTACTATTTAAAAAAAATATCTTTGGGATACTTCACTTATTACTTATTATATTTCTCAGAGATTTTAATATTCCTATCTCAGTTGTTCTTCTGACTCGTTAACTGGATGTTTCTTTCATTTGATATTATGGTAGGAAGCTCTTCTATTATTATATTTTTCAACTTTTCTTATCATATAAATCTTTTGGTTATAAATTCTTTATTACCTTCTGGTTTTTTTATTATAATCTGCATTGTTTATAGTAGCATATTTTTATGACATTTTCAGACTGTTTCTTTGTTCTTATTATTTCCACTTGTTCTATTTTCTAGAACTTTTTATAACTGTCATTATCATAATTGACATTTAATTCATAAATCATTTTATATTAATTCGTTTAATTACATAAATCTTTGATATTATTCTCACATTATTCCTGTCATGGTTATTATACTTTCGAATGAATGTTTTTTTATTAATTTCATAATGAGGTCATAATTTCTCCTCATACCACTTCAAAGTTTCATTATCTCATAATTCCATATAAGTTTTTGTATTTTATTATATTCAACCACTCAAATCGTATCAACTCAAATCGTATTAAAAAAAAATTTTTTTATTTCCTTTGGCATCATTTTATGGAAAGGTTTTTACTCTTTATATTGAAATTAGACATGATCATACTGTCCAGAATTATTTGTTTTAATTCTAAAGTCTGTTTCCTTTATTCATCCCATTATGATCCTTTATTAACATGGTAATTATATTTTATGTTTACCATAAATATGGTATTAAATCTCTTCTGTTTATCTCAACAAAGTGTTTTATTAATAATTGGTTGGTAAGTTGTACTTACTCTTGGTTTGGAAACTTGATTTATACACAATTCAAAATTCACTCTTTTTATATTTCCATAAAGTTCTCAAATAATTGTATGTAATATGTGCTTACTTTTCTTTTTAAATTTAGTTGTTTTCAATTCAAAATTCTTTTTATATTTCTGCAAAATGGTTTTTTCTCAAATTCTTGGTTAGTAAGTTGAACTTACAATCTTTTTTAAATTTAGATGATTTCTCATTCTAAATTCTTTTTTATATTCTTGCCATAAAGTTTTCTTCAAATAGTTGTTATGTAAAGTATTACATTGTTTTTGGAATTTTTTTTTTTTTATTCATAAATTCTCTTGGTATTATTGTCAAAATGTTTCTCTTCAAATAATTGTTATGTAAATGTCTTACATTGTTTTTGGACTTTGGATGATTTATTCATAAATTCTTGTTTTATATTCTCTTCCAAAATGTTTATTTCAAATTCCTGGTTAGTAAGATGGTCTTACATTGTTTTAAAATTTTGATAATTTTTAAATTCTTCTCTTATATTCTTGCCATAAAGTTTTCTTAAATAATTTTTATGTAAGGTGGGCTTACATGTGTTTTAGAATTTGGTTGATTTTAAATTCTAACTTCTTCTTATATTATTGCCATAAAATTTTCTTCAAATAATTTTTATGTAAGGTGGGCTTACATGTGTTTTAGAATTTGGTTGATTTTAAATTCTAACGTCTTCTTATATTATTGCCCTAAAATTTTCTTCAAATAATACAGCACTTTAGTTTTCTAAATAATTACATTCTTATAGGATTTTGGTATGTTATACTTTCTTTTTAATCGTTTTTGTGTGTTTGGGGTTGATGGTAGTTAATAATAATAATAGGTTTTACAGCGGTGTTTCTTTCATACTATTTCTTCCTCTCCTCCTGTCTTCTTTCTTGTCCTTCTTCTTATCTTCTTGCTTGTCTTCATTCTTGTCCTTCTTCTGGTCTTCATTCTTGTCCTTCTTCTAGTCTTCATTCTTCTGGTCTTCTTGTCTTCCTTCTTCATTCTTGGGTAAACCAAGGTACTTTGTGTTATCTCGACTGATGTTTAGTTTGGAGCATCTAAGTTATTTACTGATACGGACCGTGTTCTTCTCTAAAGGTTTCAGTGTATTGTTTTCTTCCTGATCACAAACTTTATTCTTCCTTCTTCTTGTTTTTTGGGGTATTTTGGTATTCACCACTCTTAAACTGATTCTCTTTCTTCTTGATATGGTGTTATTTAATTTGTTTACTGCTCCTAGCTTCCTGGGTAAATTACTGATCTTATAATATGAGTTGCTTTCAATACTTTCTTTGATATTTAAACAGTGGTTTTATATAATGTAATGAGGATTTTTATTTTATCGTGGTTCATTCCTTTGATTTCCTTAAATCTCATTCAATATTATTTTAACATATGAGGTGTAATTAAACTTTTTGATTTTATATGACTTAATAAGTAGTGGATTTTCTGTCACGCTACAATATATATATATATATATAATAGCTCACATGATAGATACTATTAATGTTACTAAAGTATAGGTTTTATTATTTGATATATTGTGGGACATATTAACTATGATACATATTTAATTTTTACATTAAAAAAATAGATTCATAATGGACTGATCATGTATGGAGTGGAAACAATGTGCTTTCAAATTTTGGAACCTCTTCTTAAAATTGAACGAAGAATTCTTCGTTCTTCTTCGTACAGGGATCTGGAAAATCTGGAAACGGCTTTGCGAAGGAAAAGACCGAGATTCCTTGGACATGTGGTTCGGATGAATCGGTCCAGATTAAATAAACAAATTTTCTACTATATTTCACAACTTTCCATCTGAACGGATACACCAAACAACTTAAGGAGGAAATGATGGAACTGGGTATCTCGTTGAACGACTGTGTGGATAGAAATAAATACATACAGAAACAAAATTCAAAATCTTGAGGTCCTCTGCAGTGAGAAGAAGACGAGAAAGGGGTGGACAGTGGAAAGAAAGGCGGCGCATAGTGTGCGAATGATGGCCTTCTGGCAGGAGAAACAAAGGAAATAATATTCGCGTGGTTCACGACTGGTCAGTTCGTGTAAAAAAAGAAGCCTAAAAATAGAACAATAAAATAGATTCGCGACTCTTTCTCCTTACTTCTGAACACAGGTGAAACATGAAGCCTCGGTAAAAACGAAGCAAAGAAAATTCAGCCACAGCTGTAAAGAGGGGTTAGTATTGTTACGACGGTCTACTGATCGTCGTATGGTACAGTGGAAAACAAAATACAAGACACCAGTTAAGTCACTAACCAACAGCTTTAATAATTATCACAATTAAATAGTTTGTAATTAACAAGACAGTCTCTTACAACAAATCAAATAAAAATTGTTCACACGCAATAGAAAAATGTCAACTAATATAAACACAATTGTATAACAATCGTATAATACCGCACAATTACAAAACACGCAACACTCTGCCGCATACGTCGAACCGCACTGTAATAATTCGCAACTCAAACTCGCTGTGTAATCGTCCGATAATAACTAACTTGAATGCACAGAGTAATCGCCAACAATAATTGAACTAAGGCCGCTGACGCCTTTTGTATTTATACCCCACTCACACTCCAGAACATTCCACAACTACGCATTAGCGCTACACTAGGGCGTAATTGATTGCGGCCTTGACACAGTGCGCGCGGCTTCTGGTACAATCTATCAAAGTCTCGCGAATACATATTGAAATCGCTTACGCACACATTACAGCCGGATTCCTCTGGAACATTAGAGAAACACGTAGATTGTCCTGTAATGTCGTAACACTATTCAGGAGGGCATGAGTTGGGCCCTCAAAGGATTCCTGCAGAGCGCCCCGAAAAAAGAGTTACACCACTGCTTAGTATAAGCAATTTGCAAGTGAGCGAATGAAGTCTTAATGCGTTGTAAAACATAACATACAGTAACAGTAGCAATCAGAGAACAATCGGTTATTTTCCGCCAATCGGAGTTCGTTCATTTGGAACGCCGCTGTATATTGCTCGGCAGGTGGACGCTCGCGGTCGCTCAGCACTTTTTACTGTTAGACCCGTTCAGTTGAACATCATTAACTTCTGTCCAGCAGTAGCAAAAGTTTTGCTTCTATTAGTTATTGTGACCATTATGTTCCGTAATGGCAGTACTGCGTGTTTCTCCTGCCACAGAAACGCTTAAACGTTGTGTCAGTTGGACGATGAAATTGCTTACTGCCGAGAAAACTCAAGCAAGTACACGAATATCAATTGATATTTAAATATAATAAATATTCTGAAAACAGATTGCAGATGGGTATACATTTGTTAAATCGAATCTGCAAAGACTCTGGATTGCAAATATCCACACTTAAGACCAAGGTGATGGCTTTTCGTGGAACTGATCCCGTACGGGCAAAAATTGTTATAGTTGGTACTGTCCTGGAAGAAGTTAGCAGTTTTGAATACCTGGGCTCCAGTGTGTCTTATAATGCAAGCAACGACTGGGTGCATAAGTTCAATCTTATATGCGGGATCATCAGGCTAACCCTCAAGTCAGCAAGTAAAGGAACACGCCTAAAATGCTACAAGGTGATGGCTCTTCCCACACTTCTTTACGGGTCTGAGAAGTGAACTTTAACGAAAGGCCAAGCCAGTCGCATCCAAGCGGCTGAAATGAGATTTGTCAGGCACGTGGCAGGGTATACTCTCCATGATCATAGAAGAAACACAGATATACGGCAGGAACTGAATATTATGAGTATACTCGACAGGATCACGCAGTATCTCCTGAATTGGTGGGAACATCTTTGCCGCATCCCCAAACAACTATGGAACTATAAGCCAAGGGGACGGAGAGGTGTGGGACGTCCGAGGAAGAGCTGGAGTGACCAGATGTAATATTTGCCTATTTGAGATCGGAACAACCATTCTTGTTTTAAAGCTTGAGGATGATGATGATGATGAATTTAATAAACAAACACTTGTTATAGTTCTGCAGGTACTTTTATTTTCCTGACAATTGTTTCACCAATTACGGCAGCTTCAGAGGTTAGATTTTAACTGAGAGAATTGAAATGTATGTCAGGTGGTGGAGCCGGTTGGTCATGGCCGGATTAGGGCTATGGGGGCCCGGGGCTATTTAAGAGCAGGGGCACATGTATAAAATTTTGCACAATACTTACTTTATTCAGACGATCATTTAAAAAATATAATAAACAAAATATTGTTCTTAAACCGTATTTTTACTTATATACTTTCTTTTTATTTATCCTGATTAAATAGATGCTGAAATTGTTTACTATTATTTTATTTCTCAGATCTTTTTACAGTAATCAACAGTACAAATAAATTGGAGAATACAAAATAATTTAATTGAAATATTTCTTTCTGCTCTTCTTTTCGGCAAACTCTGCTATCAAATCATCCAAATCCAATGTTTTTTTTTAAATTCTGTTTCAATAGTTAATCTTGCTAAATTAGTTAAGCGGCTATCAAGCATTGTTGATCGGAACATGTTCCTTTAAATCCGTGATCCGTACTTCAGGTACTCTCCTTGTCAGTGCGGTTTTTAATATTTCGCATGCTCGGAAAATTTTATTTATTCGTTCGAAAATGAGAATTTGTAAATGATCGGGCATGGGGCCCGCCGACAATCGGGGCCCGGGGCTTCAGCCCCCCTCCAATCCGGTATACGATTGACAGTTACCTAATAATGTACTTTATTTTGTTCCAAACAGTTGAACACGCACCTTTGTTAAACCTTTTCCCTGGAACTTCCCAAATGCCTGCTTGGTCATACACTACCTCCAACCTTCCACTACCTAACATTCATTTCAATTGTCTCAGTTCACATCTAACCTCTGAAGCTGGCGTTACTGGAGAAACAACTGTCAGGAGAATACAAAGTCCAGGAAAATAGTTTGTAATGTAATCAACACGTTATTCAACAAGATTATACTCGTACAATAATAATGTCAACTAAAGTTTGTCCACACCAATAATAATGTCAACTAACAGAGTCGCGAACAATAATCACTTTTTACTAATAACCATTTGAACGCACAGACTAATCGCCCAAAGTAAACTCGACCTTCGCTTAAACAGAGACTAAGCGTCGCTAAATACTTATAGGCTATTTATATCTCGCTGAGATTCCATAATACGCGTCAACACCAGTAGAAGAGACTAGAGCGTATTCGCTAGCGGCCTTGAACACAGTGCGCCCGGACCGGTATGATCTGGATCAGTCTCGGCTGCGGACGCGTGACAAGTGTCACGTAATTGTCCTTCATCTCAAAGTAGCAGCACACACGCGCATTACAGCCGGACTCCGCCGACAAACACGTAGAATCTTCTGTAATGGTGTGACAGTAGCCATTGGTTTTCCGTTACACTCAAGCCTTTTCTATGCAGTATACAATATCTTCAATTCGATAATTTTAACATGAAGGCAGAGCAGCTCAGTAGTAGGGAGCAGTGGCGGTTCTAAGGTTAAATTTTTAAGTCTTCTACAGGAAATAATATTACAAAAAAAAAACATGATCTGCTTTTTAAAGTAAAGTTTGTTTCACAGTTGTCGGTCCCTACCTTTTTGTTTCATCATATTCGTACTAAAAGTTTTGCATCTTTACAATAATTTTTCATTTTAACTTTAAACAATTTTATAACGCTGTACAAATTGTTACGCACGTGAGTAGAGGACGTCATATTACGAGTAAAATAGTCTTCTTCTTCTTCTTCTTCTTCTTCTTCTTCTTCTTCTTCTTCTTCTTCTTCTTCTTCTTCTTCTTCTTCTTCTCCTCCTCCTCCTCCTCCTCCTCCTCCTCCTCCTCCTCCTCCTCCTCCTCCTCCTCCTCCTCCTCCTCCTCCTCCTCCTCCTCCTTCATCATCATCATCATCATCATCATCATCATCATCATCATCATCATCTTCTTCTTCTTCTTCTTCTTCTTCTTCTTCTTCTTCTTCTTCTTCTTCTTCTTCTTCTTCTTCTGCAAGGATTAAACAAAAAATGGTTTCTTCCTAGTAGACAGACTAGAGCTGGTCACTCCAATGCTTCTTCGGGCGTCCCACACATCTCCGTCCGTTTGGCTTATAATTCAATACTTGTTTGGGGATGCGGCAGTCATCCATTCCGTTAAGATATTCCGACCACTTTAGCCGGTACAGCGCAGGTCTATCGAGTATAGGCTACTCATAATATCCAGTTCCTGCCGTACATTCACATTTCTTATGCGTCCTTGAAGAGTACAGTTCCTGTCACGTGCCTGAGAAATCTTATTTCGACCGCATGAATCGACTGGCCTGGGTTTTCCACACCTTGTAGAGCGTCAGGCGTTACTCGTTGATTTTAGAGTTCTCCTGATGGTCCCACACACGTGTGGTTGAACTTTGTGGTTTATTCACCGTATCATTGTACACATTATAGCCCAGATGTCCAAAATTACTGACCTGCTCCAGAACAGTACCATCACGAGCAAAATAGTGTAAAAGTAAATTACATTACAAATCACAATGTGCTCGCTCATTTTTATCTTTTCTACTTCTATCAGGGACCAGTAGAATCACCCCAAAGGAATGTGTACATTGCATCAACGCTTCCTGGGTCTTCCAATTCGTCATTTTACTGACCTAGGCTTGTACTATAACGTCTCCACGTTATAATATCGGGAACCTGGTTAAGTGGCTCAGGTCAATTAAACAGGCTGCCATATCTTAACAAACTCATAATTAACTGGAATGTAAACAAATGTTAAATAGGATCCCGCGAATTGATGGATATTGACCGGGGTTTGTAGATTTATTCACTCACCTTTTTGGACCATGACATCTCTTTATTACATAATGTTTTAACATCTCCAAGAAATTTAGCAATGAGTATATTAAAAGTAAAAACATTTGCACCTCTTGTACAAATAGAATTAGAGTAATTAATGAGTTAACATAGCTTTTACTGCCCTCGGATCCGAGTATTTTGTTTCAGTATATGATATTAAAATTATAATCTTTATTTTGTGCCATCTGAAGAATGGGCTTATTTAACTTTAACGTGTTATATTCATAAAAGCATTAAACAACACATATTATTACTAAGCATGAAATTACAATTTTATGGTAATTAAGTCAGTCTTTCGTGTTTTACTTCACTTTCATTTGTTAATTAAGTGTCTATCATGTATTATTTTAAGTTAAGTTCTGAACCACGGAAGTTGAACTTCCGTGTCACCTGTGTGTAACATCGTCGGCGAATCGGCGCTTCTATCGGTTGTGCAGGGTGTCTTGGAGATCTTCTGGCTATCGTGTTTTGACAAAATCTGCTGTCATTCCTAAAGATGAGTCGTCTGTCGGGTCTGTAGATTCTTGTGGTAGGTTTTGGGTTGTAACTTTCACTGGTATTCACATTGTTGTACCGCACATATTACTTACGGTTAACAGTTACATGTTAAAAGTTTAACATCACATTTAGGTGATGTTAGTTCGTTACAGAGATGTCATTGTCATACACTCACGTCATTTACGACATTTTTACATCATCCGGCTATCTCACATAAGCTTCTCCTAGTTTACAGGTTTTATATTGACTACATACTTTTGTACGCTGTATCAGCAGCGGAGTCTGAGATACAACTGAACTAATTTACTATAGGGGTGAAGAGGCTATCCGCGCGCGGGTAGTTTCTCACTGCGAAAAGTAGTTCTCACTTATTATTAATTATATTGCTTTAATTCTCTTACAACTTAATGACATCGCTCTTTACTTTTATTACTCTTTTATGTGACGAGGGGTAGTTACGGATTTATTTAGTTTCTCAAATCTAATTTTATTAACTGCTACTTTGGCAAATCGGCAGGTTACTACCGGTTTGGGGCATGGAGAAGGGTTCATTCGTACCTTATTAAAGCCAATATTAGTATAATAAATGTTTTTTTTTTATTTTTGTGGGATTTAGGCTTATTAAATCGTCACAGTACTGACCTGCCACCTGGCATCCATTTCAGATGAGCAATCCATCTGTTTGTTCTCTGCAATACGATCTTGGATATTAAAAATGTTCAACTCTTCACGAATGTCTTCATTATAGAGTCTATCCCTTCGTGTCCAGCCTTGAACAGATCGCAAAACTCTCATCTCCGATGCCTGTATTTTTCCCAGATGTTTTTTCGCCGAACCCAAGTTTCAGAACTATACAATTACACTGACACACCCATTACCTTATAAAATTTTAGTCGAGTCTCTTTTCGTGTTTTTGTTGACAGCTGACTGAAACTTAGCCAACCAGTCGTCAGCATCATAGCTGATGTCACAGCCAAGCTAGCGAAGGATACGACACCTGCTGTATACTCTTATAATACAATTCCATCTCTTAGACCGTAAGGGATATTTGCCCATAAGTGCCATAGTGTTTATCATCGGCACAGAAATTTTCATGTTGTAATCTGAACAGGCTACTTTTCACTGTTGTATGCTGCCAACAAACTACCATTGAACACAACCCTTAGAAGCCCCAAACTCTAAAAATATAGAGGCAGTAAAAGAGTTCATATATCTTGGCTCCCAGATAAACAGCACCAACGACATCAACACTGAAATAAGAAGAAGAATATATCTTGCAAATAAAGCATATTCTGGATTAAAAAAGCACCTGACATCTAGCTTCATCTCAACAAGCACGAAATGCAAAATTTACAAAACACTTATCAGGCCAATGCTGACATATGCTTCAGAAACCTGGACAATGACAAAAAATAGCGAGAGACTTCTAGGTTGCTGTGAAAGACGGATTCTAAGAACAATGTTTAGAGGAGTACAAGAAAATGGAATGTGGCGCAGGAGCTATAATTATGAACTATACCACCTTTACAAAGAGCCAGACATTGTAAGGATAATCAAAATACACAGGCTAAGGTGAGTTCGACACATAGAGAGAATGGAGGAAGGACAGCCTAAGAAACATATTTTCTACCAGAAACCAATGGGTAGTAGCAAAATAGTAGTAGCAACCAAAGTAGATTCAAAGACCAGATAGAGGAGGACCTCGGAAAGCTGAACATAAGAAACTGAATAGCCAGGGCACGCAATAGGGAGGAATGGAATCGATTCTTGGAGCTGGCTAAGACCCACCAAGGGTTGTAGAGCCACGGGTGATTATGATGAATTTGAACAGACTGGGTGTAACTGGAACATCGATCTCTGGAGCTCGCATTCATTGTTTTGGATGAGTACTTGATCATCCGCAAATAGCATTCTACTTTTCTTTCTTTGGTCGTATTGTAGATTTAGAGAGAAGTAGCAGACTCAGCCTGTTCGTTAGTAGACGTTGAATTGAAGCACAAGGCAACCAGTTTAATGGATGTAAAGGGCAAGATAGCGCCCAAATTGACACGTCCTGAAAGCGCTCAAGTTGAGTAGGCGGTCCGATGTGTGTGTGCTAACAATGGACTGACGATCGTGACTAATCAGACACAAAGTTTGGTGTGGTGTGGAGTACTACTTGTTGACTACCACCATCGCTCGCTGCCGTATTGTTGGGAGCAGCTGAGGTCAGGAACCCCCCAATGCACAACAAAACACTTTGTACGCAGAAGGGCCAAGGTGTGGTCCTCCTAAGTTGAACAACAGACCTACCTTATTGTCAATCTCCCCCCCACTCTCTCTCACTCTCTCTCTCTCTCTCTCTCTCTCTCTCTCTCTCTCTCTCTCTCTCTCTCTCTCTCTCTCTCTCTCTCTCTCTCTCTCTCTCTCTCTTACTTTTTTTCTTTACTACGTTCTTTTATTCTTTGCTTTCATAAAGTCTTTTCTTTCTTTATTGTTTTTTATTTTATTCTTTTCATTTGTAAAGTATAAATAAGTGTTTGCAGACAACCACGAAGAAAAAGAGCTGCACCGTATTCACTGGAAACAATTGTAGATTGGTGGTTTGGGGAACCGACATTGGGCCGTGCCTCCTGTACGTCTGATGTCTTACACAATGTTAGCTTATAATTCCGCAGAACTGACCACTAACATAAAATACATTAATTGAAAACAGATTAGTGCCAATATTGATCTACTTCATGAAAGAGTATTTTAATTTAGTTTCGATAAAATTAATAATAATTCAAATTAAAATTAAATTTAAGCGTTTTAAAATATTTTTCGGTGGGAATCCGGTGATGATAACACACGACCAGAATGGCGTTAATTAGGAAATTGCAAGAACAATACGAAGTGTCACAGATTAGAAGCAGTGTCGGACCAACTGAATGGGTTCCACTGGGAGCTGGTTCTGCCTTGAGTCCGAATCTGTTTAATCTAATTATGGATGCAATGTCTCGTGGAATAACATATAGGCCTATATCTGCGTGGTGCGTGGTGCCTGTAGATGACATCGTGGTGTGCAGTACCAACAGAGATGTTGTGGAGGCCTACCTTAGAGGATACGTGGAGGTATTGAGATTAGCAGAAACAAGACTAAATAATGGAGTTTCAACGTGAAACCGTGAGACCAGAATGAAAGTGATAAAGCGGAAGAGCGGAGAATAAGTTGAAATTCCTGGACTGGAGAAAAGGAAATCTAAATGAAAAGACAGCACACAGAATTCAAGTGGGGTAGGTTCACTGGCGAGAGATGTCAGTGTTGCTACGTGTCTCTCAGGGCGGCAACTATGTCACGCAGGTCAAACGTGGGTTCCACCAGTGCCGGATTTAAGGTTTTGAGGCCCTAGGCCAATTTTTCTGAGCGCCCCCCCCCCCAAACTGGTTGTGAATTTGAAGTAATATATGTACTGCAGAAGTAATTTGATGTCAGGTTAATAAAACTAGCAGGCTATTATAAAAAGCGTGCTTTTATTAATAAAAAAAATTGATCAGTTAATTTCAAAAAATCATACATAAATAAGTCAAAGTGCCTCTTATATAAAAATTTTTATATAAATACTTCTGTTAAAAAGAAAATCTGTAGCTTGCGGCCCCCTCTGAGCCCGCGGCCTAGTCGGCCCAGTGGTAAATCCGGCACTGGGTTCCACTCGGTGGGTTTGGTGAGAGACGTATTGGCAAGTTTTATAAATCTGTTATTACAATAAATTAACACAGCTGATTTTACTATATCAAACTTAATCCCGTAAGATCCAACTTAAGCTTGAGAATATACTTAAAGATGATCAATCAACTGTTTTCAATGGTAGTTAAAATTTATGTTATTTAGTTTTGTATGCGAAGTTTACTGATACTTACACAATCAGTTTATAGGGCGGTCGTTGTAATCTAGGATGTCAACTGAGTTTATTATGAAAATGACTCAATAGGCTCAAAATGGTTTATTCCATTTTAGTGAATGAATCATACAAGACTTTGTGCTCCAAAGCTCGGACAGTAGTCATATAGCCTACATACACTGTTCAACCAT
This sequence comes from Magicicada septendecula, assembly GCA_034769895.1. Lineage (NCBI taxonomy): Eukaryota > Metazoa > Arthropoda > Insecta > Hemiptera > Cicadidae > Magicicada > Magicicada septendecula. The sequence continues at coordinate 6,953,622 of CM068371.1, forward strand.
TACGTCAGTCTGGGAATGGAAAACTCCTGGTTCGAAATTCGTCCCTTGTTCCATATAGATTTCCATAAGAACTCCACAACGACAGCAGGAGCTGTGAAGTAACTCCTTTGCCAGAGTGGTAACCTCATGACTTGGAATTGCATAAGCTTACACCCACTTTGTAGTCACCAATAATCAAATCTACCTGTTTTCATCGTCTGTAAACGTCCAGGAATGTCCACAGAAATTCTTTCGAACGGAAGTCGATCATTATACTATCAGATCCCACCTCCACTTCTGGTTTGGGGGTTCTTGCTTGGCGCACTTATTCCACAGGTCCGACGCCATTCTTGTACATCGTGGCGAAGATGAAGCCAATAGAAAAGTTTCCGTATTTTGTCAATTTTTGTATTGACACCAAGATGGCCTCCAGTTGCTCCGTCAAGCATTTCCTTCAAAACATGGTGTACTTTACTTCCAACAAGACCATTTCAGCAATCATTCCCGTTCTCCAATATGCGAGATTACCATTGTGTCCAATAATGCTTCAGTACTTCGAAATCATGGCAGATATCTGCCCAATAACTGTGATGACCCTCTTCTTTTACCATGCAGATAGGTTCAATGTCTTCGTCAGCCATCTGTTCTCGTCAAAAATCTTGTATCATCCAACCGTCTCCAAGAAGTCTACAGTGGTGGCTTGATCATGTTCGCTTGCGTTCTGTTATTTCTTTCTCCGGCAATGTCGGCAGTCTTCTGTGCACGGTCTTAGAGATAAGCCATCTGCATTATCATGCAGACGCCCCCGCCCCGCCGATGTTTTACCTTGGAGTCGTATTCTTGTAAACGTTCGAGCCACCTTGCCAACGCCCTTCCAGATTTTTACACCTCAAAAAAAGAAGCTGTGCAAACGCAGAATGGTAGGTGTAGTGAAAACTCCCTGCCACACAAACATACGCGTATATATGAAAATGCGCCAAAGCTTGGACAATAGCTTGAAACGTAATAATATCTCTGCGATTTGGAAAGCCTCTTTGTGTAATACGCTATACTCGTTGCTCACCGTTGGCACTTGGGATAAAAGTGTTCCTAGACATTTTAGTTGCTGGCCAAAGCTATATTACTTTTATTTTTCAATCAATTGCACTTCATTATATTTCTTATTTAATATAAAAAATAAATACAGTAGTAAACTATTTTTAAATGCTTATTTAAAATTTGTGTTTGTTTTCAGGTAAATAGCCGAAAGTGATGTTGCGTATGTTTTTACTTGTGAAGAAGTTCGCTAAACTGCAGTATGGTAAGGATAGTCATCATCATTCTTGGATTGAATATAAATTTATATAATTTTTTTTTTTTTTCATCATTTGTTTGTGCTCCTATGCGGTCCTACTATGCACGGAATCTTTCATCATATCACGCCAAGTACAGAGTAGAAAAAAAAAATAAAACTTACCTCCGATACGATATTTCCGGTCTCCCTCGAAAGTCGAAAAAGTTTTTTCTGTGTGGTCGTTTTTGATTTTGTGTGTTTATTTTTATGACAGCTCATCTGCAATTGTCCTGATGAAAACAATAAAAACTGGCGAAACGTCGACACAAATAGTGTAAAAATTGTGTGCAGCTATTAAGCGAAATTCATGATACTCATCTTTATTTATTGATTCACGGTCACTACAGAATTAAGGGTTCTTTATGCAGTACGAACGTATAGATAAATGACCATGATAGAAGAGAGTTTAAGAAACGATGAAGAATCCCGGACTGTTGGCGGCAGTAGGGGATAAGAAAAGAAAAAAGAGATTCTCGTTTGCCAATATATGTGTACAAAATTACTGTACTTTCTTGTTAAAATTCATTCGCGGGCTGTTTGGCAGTGGTCCATTGTTTTCAACAAAAAACAGACGTTAGGTGGTAAACCAGTTAAGGCTGAGCTAACGTCTACCGCCTTACGTTAGCGAAACTCGATTCTACACTGATGATGGCAGTCGATGGCACTGCCGAAATGTCTTTTTTTTTATGGTCCACGGCCAAACAGTCCGGGAATGAATTTTAACAACATGACTCCGAACGTGTATGCCTTCGAAGTACAGCAAACTCCATTTATCCGAACTAATGAGTCCCAGACGTAATTCGGATATGCAGAAATTCGGATAACTGGGACAAACATAAGAAAAAGGTTATGTTGTGAAAGAAAACGCGAAAATTTATCAAAAATCACTTTTGTTTGCTTTTATTATATGAATACAGTATCTTAATAAAAACCAGGTCACCAGGGCCACCAGGTCAGGTCAGGGTTGTTTTGCAAAATGTTCACTTTTACTACAAAAGAATTAAAAATAATACTCGCACATAATTATAATTTTAGGCGAGCAATAAGCTAGAAAGCATTGCAATGATCCTGCTGTTTTTTTGTTAGTACGGCAACTGCAATTTGAATAAAATTTTTTTTTAGAAATTGCATTTTTTTTTAATTTCCTGTTAACGATTCGGATAATTGGCGATTCGGATAACTGGAGTTCGGATAAATGGAGTTCTACTGTATATTAAAATTACTTTCTTATGTAATCGTTTTATTATTTTGTTTGACATTGTAAAGCACCTAGTGCATATACTTTTAATGTTGTAGGTATCTCTCATTTCGTTTGAAACTTGTTCCACTTAATTTTCTCTATAATCCACCTTTTGTTTCCTTACAAGAGTTGGGCGTCAAGGTTGTTTTATAAACTTCTAAATTAGTTGAAATTAACGCGAAACGCTCATTATGCAACATAAGCAGTTATCTAACAACGCTAATTACATTTTTAAGTATGTCGTTCGGATAATAAGATTCCCTTGAATGAACTTCCTTAATTTGGCATTTGTTATTGCTGTCAAACTTTGGGAAGTTTGTTATCTCAAAAAGTTTACTTGTTAAGAGTTGTTTCAAACTTCCGACAATACCGGTAGCCTATAACGCTCGGTTTCGTAACAGCCAACGAGTTGTGAGATTTTCACGTTGGTATTTTGATAAATCTGCTTCTCAATGAAGAGAAAAGCTCTAGCCTCTCCACCCCAACTCCACTCTCACCTACACGGCGTAGGCCATGTTACGCCGAGCAACGCATTCCAAGGTTGTGATAAGCAACCCCTTCGGCGAAGGGGGTCCTGACCTGGCAGGATGGTGGACACCGGCAGCAGATGTGCACATAGTGTTGAGGCGTATGAACCTCCAGTAGGTCAACGGCTACACATATGGTGCTCGTCAGCCAATTTGAGGCCATCCCTCTAGGGAAAGAACAGTCCGAAATCAAAGTACCTGGTCCTCCAGGTTGGGGGTTGTCTACAGAATAACAACCTGTTTCTGGAAAAAAGTATGTTATGAAAACTCTTGATCAGCCTCGGTAACGTTCCTACTGATAAAGAGAGGCGAAGGGTCAGGTTAGAGGAGGCCAAGGCTCGACTTCGGACTGTAACGCCATAGGAGGAGGAGGAGGAGGAGGATTTTGATAAATCTGCGTGCCATGCGTGAGACAGACACGCGTAGTTCGGACAAGAAACAGTCGAAGGCCGTCTGTATGACAGTGATCCGTCTGCCGGCACTGACAGTCGGCAGTAATTTATAGCAACAGCAGGCAAAGCAATGTCTCACGTTTCTCGTTGACAGTAGGCTATGCAGTGTTTATACGTACCACACCCACGCGCATGCGCACTCTTGTAAATACCTACAGTATTCTGTTCTTCATTCTTATTATTTTTTTTTTTACTTGACCAATGACAGTTACATTTTTTATTTATTCAGAGTTTTCCAGCTGTGCTAATTTTTCTTTTCAATATTTTGGTATGAAGGGCTTAGAAGGACAATGGGTGGGGAGTCTGGCTTCCCGGACTCGAGTCCCAAGCGTATCATACAATCAAAATGCGTTTGTCAGTCCACGGGTCGATTCTTCTTCTTCTTCTTCTTCTTCTTCTTCTTCTTCTTCTTCTTCTTCTTCTTCTTCTCCTCGTTAATATCACTGTATTTTAAAATCCTCGTGTATTTATTTCTCTTTTCCTTTCATTTTATACAATTATTATTATTTTAAATCTTCGTCGTCTTCTTCTTCTTCTGCTTCGCTTTTGCTTCTACTTCATCTTCATCTTCTTCTTCTTCTTCTTCTTCTTCTTCTTCTTCTTCTTCTTCTTCTTCTTCTTCTTCTTCTTCTCCTCCTGCCCCTTCTTCGTCTTCTTCTTCTTCTTCTTTTTCTGCTGCTGCTGCTGCTGCTTGCTGCTTCTGCTTCTGCTTCTTCCTCTTCTTCTTCTTCTTCTTCTTCATCATCATCTTCATCATCATCTTCTGCTTCTACTTCTTCTTCTTCTTCTTCTTCTCCTCCTGCTCCTTCTTCGTCTTCTTCTTCTTCTTCTTCTTCTTCTTCTTCTTCTTCTTCTTCTTCTTCTTCTTCTTCTTGCAATATAGCCTTAATCGCCTGTTTTTCTTCAACCGTCAAGTGGATTTTCGCTAGAGGTCGCTACCAAGAGTCCTCCGTCCCTCGTCTCTTATGTGGTCGGCCAGGAGTTTTCCGTTTTTCCAACGGTAGGCCTATACAGTCTCGTGCTTATCATGAAATAAATAATATAATACTTGGAAACGATTTAATAATGTTTATAAATAGTAGAAGGATAGTCTGTCTGGGACACACAATGAGGATGGAAAGATATATAGAACTCCAGAAAAAATTTAGAGTGGTGACCACTAAGTAGGAGATCAAGAGGAAGGCCAAGAGACAGATGGATCGATAATCGATAATGTTGAGGAGAATCTGAGGATTATTGGGGTAAGAAGATGGAGAAGGCTATGTAACGAGAGGGCTGAATGGAGAAAAATCGTTGAAAAGACTAAAACATATGCTTGGGGGATGGGTGGGGGGGTTAACGCCAGCAGCAGAAGAAGCAGTATAGGTAGGCAGGACAGAGTTGCCTTTATGTGTGAACCGTTCAGTAGTGAGGCCAGCACTACGCTGCAGACGTTCTAGAGTTTTATCCCAGGTTCTCGGTTCCACAGCCTGGGTTGACCCGGCGTTGGTAAAACGGCCATTGATTTTATGGTGCACCAGGAGGACTAATATAGTTATAAACAACAGCACTTTAAAACAAGTGAACCATTTCAAATATCTCGCCTATGTAGTAAACTATTAATCTGAATATGATATAAAAGAGAAGATAAATAAAATTAGGGATATCTGTGGTACGATTCATAGAAATCTAATAAATAAAACAAGACACAGAACAAGGATTAAATTTTATAAGACAATTGCAATACCGACTTTGATTTATGCGAGTGACGGGTGGGTCATGACAAAAAAGGAAAGCTGCAAGATTCAGAGTGCTCAACTGCAGTTTCTTCGAAATGCTTTGAATTATACATTGCAAGATAGAATAAAGAATGAAGATATCAGAGCAGAACTCGAAGTAAAGGACATAAAAGAAATTATTTCAATTTACAGAAGACAATGGTGGGATCATCTGCAAAGGATGACAGAATCGATTGCCGAAAGCGGCACTGAACTATAAAGCCATTGGTAGTAGAGACGTGGGTCGTCCGAGGATGAAATGGGTGCCGGAACAGGTTTCGATAACCTAATCCTTGAAGAGGAGAAGAAGAAGAAGAAGACCAAGGAAATCATCACGGGACTGCTGGAACTGTAATCGGACCCCACACCTAGGCCATTGATTTAACTTACAGAAAAATCTATTTGATATTACTAGATTGTGCATAATTATCGTAAGCATGAGACCTGTACGTAATAAGCTGGTTAAATTTGACAAAGCTGTAGAAAGAGAAACAGTTATAGGGTGTTCCAAAGCGGATGTCACCTAAGGGATTAGAAGACCCTTACTGTCGCACGCGCACTCACAACCAACCGGCCCAGCACGACCTCGGTGGATGAGGTATAATTAAGTATACGGTCCAATTCAAAACTATTAAAATGTTAATTTAGCTAATAATCCAAATTAAACTATAATTTTTGTAATCTCCGTGAAATTGTGAGAAAATGAGCCCAAACAACACATAATTGCCATAAATATTTGCGATTTTAGGGATTTCTAAAGCAAACGCAGAATTGGAGTACTTAATAAAGATAGACTTAGTTGTACATCTAAAATATACGACAACCACGTCATGTTTGGTGTCATTTTCTTTAAAATTTTGTTGAGATTACAAATGTGCTAAGCAGGTTTGTCAAAAAATTGATATTATAAAAGTTGCAGTTACTTAATGGACGCTCCAGTAGATTCATACCCCAGCATTGCGGGCCAGCTGCGTTTGTGTGTGGTGTTAGTAAGGGACTCCTAATCCCTCAGGTGCCATGCGACTTGGAACTGTTTGCAGACGTCTACATTATTGTTTGGAAAGCGACAACCGTTACGCCGCCGAGAAAAGTTAAGAAGAACAATTTTTCACCCTATCTGACCAACAACACTACTATATACTTCCCTCTCTCTCTCTCTTTATAGTCCCTTGTTTGACCTAATTCTCTTTTATATACTGAACGCTTGTAAAAAAAGCAGAGCTCACCGATTCATCATAATGATTAATGAATTCTATATGTTTTTATCTGAAACTAAGATAAAGTTTCTGTTCTTTCCCCGAGGCAGTCGAGTTACACATTTCTGACCATCCCAGTTACAGCGATCTGAAGGGATTAGACAGAACTCTCTGATAAAATATCTCTCAGTCCTAGTAGTGTAAATAGAGCATACGGTGACGATCATGTGACGTTAGCGCTGACTGAGTTTCACGGTCTTGTGCTGACTGGATGGCTTCCTGCAGGTCTACACGATACCCAAAAAGTGGTTTGACATGATCCGTCCAACGACTCGGAAACCTCTCACGTGCAGACGTTTACCGTCGATCTTACCTTTTTTTTTAGCGAGGTTCCTACATTCTATGCCGCATCCCGCATTTCGATCGCCATTTCTTCCTATCCTTTCAGTAATTATCTCCAATAGCTCGATCTCTCATGCTTTTCCTAATTCCTGTTCTCCATTGTGTTGTCAGTCTTCCTTTTCTTCTCCTCTTTTTTGTGATGTGTAAGTCAATGCTTTCTTTGGCCATCGCTTCTCCTTCATCCTCATTACGTGACCTACCATAGCAACTGTCTGGATTCTATTCTTTCTGCTGTTGTAAATACGCGCCCTGTTTTCCTTCTTATATCTTCGTTTCTAACATGTTGCATTCTAGAAATATTACACGCTCTTCTTAAGAAGTCCATTTCCACAGTTTCTGTCATCTTTTTCTCTTTATCTGAAAGTTGCCAGCATTCGCAGCCATAAGTTAAAATGGGCTCCAGAATAGTTCTGTAGAATGTCAGTTTAGTTTGAAGTTTCATTTTGTTCGACCAAAGTAACGAGTTTACCAAACGAATAGCCTTTTTCCCCTGGTGTATCCTATTTTTGATGTCATTTTTTGTTGTTCCACCTTCTGAAACAATGCTTCCCAAATACGATCTTACCTTTTGCATAATTAATTTCTCTAACCTTCTGTTACTTCGGAATATATGTGTCAAAATATCTCACATAATACCTAGTATTCCTATTTTCTTCCCGGATAAACGTGTAGACTGATGTAAGACATACTTGTTAGTGCGATACTACGTCCAGGAAAACCCTAACGTACGCTTTCAAAGGAATCATTTCTTTTGACTATTCATGGTCGAGGTTTTAGAGGCTTAAGTGAGACAAGAGACAGAGGGGTGATAAAGATTGGAGATAGGGACAGAGACAGACAATATAAGTGTGGTGACTTCGTATAACTTGTCTCAGTGAACATAGTGGTATGTCTCTTTAACGTTGTGTAACTGGGAAGGGTAGAGAAGGACCGGCCGGTGGTAGTTAAACAGGTACACCACTGCAACCCTCTGCACCTACTTACAGTAACAGGGCGCAGTGAATAACTGCAGTATACAGTACTTATGTAAATAGAATTGCGCAAGTTATATGCGACCCAGACAATTGCAGTACAGTTTGTATTGACCCTCCGTCTCTCTGTCTCTTCCTGTACGGATTGTAACTGTTGGTACAAACTTCGGAAAATTATTCTATATATTAAACTGAAGGAACAATCTCCAATAAACATATGCCGAAAAATGCTTCGTTTCCCGTCTGTATGTGTGTTTTCTTTTTAATAATCACTTCCAAACAAGATAAGATGTGGAGTTGTTTAAAGTTTTTGCATTTCAATAATCTTGAAACTAAGGTAGCAATAAGCAATAAGTTCACAAAGAAAGGGCGATAACGATGGTGTAAGGGATTACGGTTTTTACGCGAAATACCGAGATTCCGCATACGGGGCTAGAGCTTAATTAACCGGAATTCGAGTTTACGGGGTAATTTCATTAATCAGAGACACGTTTTAAGAAATACCGTACCAACCCCAGTAAATCTGAGTACCGCAACGACCTCCCAATACCGTAAAATCGGAATCCCGTACACCCCAGTCCATAATGGTTTAAAATAGCGAAAATCTTTTTTTTTAGATTTTTAACCAACTTCTACCACTTAAACAAAATTTTAAAAATTTAAGGTAGTAAATTTTGCATAATATAAGCTCTGGAAGAAGTGTGGTAGTAGCAACTTTTTTGGGGCTCGAGTAATTAAGGTTTAAAAAAATATTTTAGCCAAAAAGTCACTTTTTTTAGTAGAAAGAAATTGAACAAATCAAGGTATGACTATTTGTCTTCACACCATCTAGCTATGATTAAAATTTCAGCCAAATCAAAAGATAAAGGTGCAGAAAAAAATGTTTTTCGAAAATTCACCTTTTTAAGGGTTGTGAGGGGTAGGGACGCTCTAAACAGCTAAAAATTTAGGGAAACGTGTTTTTCGTGATAGGCATTAAGACACCAAAATTTCAGCCCATGGTCTCAGAGAGGGGATTTTCAGTATCTTATCCGGTCTTTGTTATACATAGTAGGTGTGCTATTTCTTATACGTACAAAACAAATCAAAGTATTATCTTTCAAATTTTCATAACGACGAATAATTTTTTTTTTTTTTATTACAAATTTCATAGAAATCAGTAGTCTTCTTACAAAAAAAGTCTTATTGCGCAAAAAATTAACCCTTTTGTTCTTAACCCAATGGTACCTCTTTTATGAAATTCGAATAAAATATAACGGAGATATTACAACTCTGTTATAACAAAAGCATCAGCGGCCTATTTTCCTTTAGTTTTGCTTGGTCTGTTCTCTTAGAATCTAGTTTGTTTAAAACTAGTTTCAGTTTTTCGTTTTTTACCCGTTTGGATATGGTGAGATTGGAGCCTGACTTGTTTGTTAGTTTTCGCTAGGCGGCCCAGAGACGAGGGAATCAGCTGGAATCCCGAGAGAAGCATCATCTTACATAGTCGTATAGTATTCATGATGAAATCCCAAGCGACAGGACGGAGTTTATTAACAGAAACGTGTTAGTCGGTGAAATACGCGGCGTTCTTGTGTAGGTAATGAAATAATTACTACATCCTACTGTTTACCTTGTACAAACAATGTGTGTGGAATTGGAGGATACGGTACAGTTCCCTAGCGTCTGACACTCATTACGCACATCGCAAACACCTGTGTACGTGCGCGCGTGTGTGTCATTGAGTAGCCCAATTGCGCGCGGTTTTCTGTATCGTTTGCAATACTACACTGACCTTGAGACAATCGTATCAGTTGCAGGGAAAACTTCAATAAAACTATTAACTATAATTTAATATTAACTTCAAGTTAAACTTCATTATTAACAAACTACATCAGTAATTTCCGACAGCGCCCTGTGGCCACACCTTGCGAAAACAATTTAATAATCACTCTATTAATCCATTAAAATTTTCGTTCCGCCAATTATTTGAAAATAATTAAGTTAAAATTATTTTAAAAATTTACAAATATTCTTTGGAGGAAGTGAATTCGCAAACTCTCGGCAAATAGCATAAGTAGTTTTAAAATTATGAAAGGCATGATGTTTTTCAAAATTTGGTGCAAATGTTCAAGAAACCGTAGATGAGTTCAACATCGGATTCAGTGAATTTGAAATGCTGATAAACAGTGTCTCGCCACTTAATAATCTTCTTGGTACTGTCACTGGAAACAACCCACGTCCAGTAATATAAGTAAACATTTTCCTGTTACAGAATAATGTTAAAAGGAACAACAATTGTTTAAGCTAACATTGATGTCACACTGCATTATGCAGTAATGAGGAGAGACCTTTGTTGCACGCGCGGTCAGTGCATACGACGGAATATCAATCAATCGTAATATCAATTTCGCATTCATAAAGGCGATTGTGTAGTCACAGCCTTTCAACAGCGATTATTTTCTAGGTTCGTAGGGCATATTCATTTTTAAAAACATCTTTTCAGATTATACTTTTTTAGCAGGATTTTTCGATACGGAAATTATAACATATCTTCGTTATAAAATCGGGAACCTGGTTAATTGGCTCAGATCAATTAAACAGGCTGCCATATTCTTAACAAAATCAAGAATAACTGAAAATAAACAAATATATATAAGATCTCGAGAATTAAGGAAAATTGGCAGGGGTGTGTAGACTTATTCACTCACCTTTGTTTGACCATGACATCTCTTTATTACTTACTGATAGTAGCATCTTTACTTATGGTTATCAGCATTTGTGTTTCAATAGTTTACAAAATGATTTTATGTTTTGTTCAATTACAAGGGCCCTCAAATATAGATGTACATCTGTTAACTTTTCCACGGATCCGGGACTTGAAAAGGTATATTAATAATGGTCACATACCATATATTATCTTGAAGTAGTGCCATTAGAAGAATGGACTTATTTCCCTTTTTAAACAATAAGGCTTTACAGTTTAGAGCTATAACTCTTTTACTAAGAATAAAAATACAATTACTGTCAGTAATTAAAATGTCTTAAGGGTGTTAATTTAATTGTCTTTTGTTGGATATAGTATTTAGTATTTCATAACCACGGAAGGCATGCCTCCGTGTCACCTGTGATATCCTCCAGGTCCTCGTTATTCAAGTCCTCGGTCCTCGGTTGCAGCATGTTTCATGTAGGTCAGGTATCTCTCGTTATCTTCGTATCCAGTGATGGTGTACTCCTGAAGTCTTTTAGATCATTGTGGGTCTTGGTTCTCTGCTCTTTGCTAACTGGTAGTAATAGCTCGTTGATTGGAATGATTAACACAAAAGTTTTATTCACCTGTATCCACTTCACATGATTGTTTATTTGTTGCACTTCATTTTATGGTCTTACCACAGTTTTAGTTACATAAGTTTTATATTTTAAGATTTTTGTAGAGATGTCATAGGCGCTCAATTTTCATTATTCTTTCTTACTCGTTTAGTACATATTTATATGAATCGCGGTTCAACTATATTAACGCAACACATTGTTTAATAGTATAAAGAATGCCTCTATGTCTTAACTGACGGATTAATCACTTTAGGAAACAAACTATTTTTAACGTTCCACATTACTGCTGTGCGCAGCTTACGAGTTGACCGCTCCATTGCAAGTGGGCATCGTTTAGGGGCAGATTTGTAACCTGGCGTAGTTTACTCTTCATCATAAAAGTAGTTCCACATTTATTTGATATTTACGGTACTACTGTATTACATTATAATTATCCAAAGCTACGCTTTACTTTAGAATTAATTATAGTATACTACTATGTTGTTGTTTTATTATTTATTTAATTTCAAATTTACAGATATTTTTAGTTTAGTTTATGGGCCGGTATGCAAGTTGATTCCGGTATTCGCATGTCGATGCATGGTAAATTATTAAAGGGTTTCTTTACTTTACACTCGCATTCCTTTTTTGTCTATATAATCTCTTTATTAAATATTATTTTAAGTTATTTAAGGGATTTAAAATTAGTTTAAATGTGCGATTAAAAAATTTAATTTCTCTCCTTTTACATTTCCTATTTTAAAATCGTCACAAAATATTTTGTGTAACATTATTTTGGATCACAAAAAAAATTTTGGGCAGAAGGATAAAATTTTATAAAACGATGGCTGTACCTGTACTTATGTATGGGAGTGAAAGTTGGATAAATACCAAAAAAGGAGACAGCAAAATACAGGCAGCACAAATGAGATTTTTGAGACGGGTCAAAGGCTGCACAAGAAGAGATTTAGTAAGAAATGAAGACGTCGAAATGAACTAAATGTATATCCAATAAATGAAAAAATAACTGAATATAAAGAAAGATGGAAACAACATTAAATAGAATGGGAAATGGAGAATACCCAAAAAAATATTTAACTACAACTGTGCCGGGACTTTGAATTTTTCCGGCGCGTGTAGTGTGGTTCAAGGCTACCAACACGGTTGACAGCAGTGCCTGCCAGTGCCATTGTCGAAGCTACGGCGACGCGATTTAGTGATCAGCTGTTCGCTGTGTTTCGGTTTTCAGGATGGCTGTCTAGTTAGGTTAGACAAAGGCTTTATTTTTGACAAACTGGGACAGGTTTGTTTTATGCAGGCAGGTATGACCTGCACACCACCGTTGTTTCCGTCTCATTTCTCAGCAAGCCTTCAACCTGGACATTCCCATTGGTCTGACGGCCGAGGTTATGTGTGTCAGTATTCTTTTCGTCTGTAGACTCCTCAAGACGTTCAGGGTCCCTGCCTCAGCCAGGAAAAAGGGGGAAGATCGGTGGTCATGCGAACATCTGTGACCACCCGCAGAGCGGTACTACATTAAGGCGCTCCCCGAAGCCGTCAGACCAAGAAATGCGGAAGAACCAAAATGCACTGAAAGATCCAGAAAGACCAGGAACGACTTTCAACGTAGTCCATTGACAATATTTGGAACTTCTGCTCGTCCACAGTTCATTCTGTTTCAACTTGAGTTCGTCGCTACAGGTGGGAGCGTTTCATTTATGCCTCTTCTAACTACAGCAACTCCACAGACTGGCTGCCCTTGTTTTCTACATTAAATATCTCAACTCAATCCGTGTAACAAACTTATTAAGAACTGAAAATATCTCAAGGTCATAAGAATTCAAGTTTATAAAAACTGTAACTGGTTCCATAGTAACTTGTCTAACATACACCATGAGGGGGTGGTTAAACTGTTCTACTAAAGTATGGTTGCCTTGCTTAAGCTATGTGGAGTCAGATTATCTTTATTACCATTATTTTTATTATAATCATTCTTCAAAGATTATTTGTGTTTTCTTTAATTAAGTGGTTGGGTTGACTTTGGTATAGTCCGTCATTTCTACTGGATTAATGTTCGCGTTGTTCTCCTTCATGGGGTACGCTAGTCTGGAAATATATATATGTATATCTTTATGTCTATTTTTGTCTAAATACTATAAATTAATAACTATCGATACTTGTCAACACTTAAGTTGTGTCAGCAACGTAAAATCTAATAAATCTTGTTATTATGTTAAAAAAGTGTTGATTGCGAATCCTGTCACTCTGTTAAGCTCCAGCACACTTTTCGCTTCCTCTAGGTTCATTAACCTAGTCTTAAATATTACGTACGGTCCTGTGACCGCTACACAACCCAAGTGGGAAAAGAGATATAGGAAGACCACGAAAACGGTGGTCGTAAGTTTGTGAGGACGGAACAGGAAAATGCCTAATCCTTGTAGTGCAGAAGAAGAAGAAGAAGAAGATTTTCGATTCATAAATTTTGCTGGAGCACTTGTTCACTTATACTTGGAACATGTGCGTTAGGTTCCTTAGATCAACAGTCGAGTAGGTCTGTGCCAAGTTAGATAGGAAAAGGAATGAGGATTTCAGTCATGAGTTAGCTGTCCGGCCAGTGAATGACATGGTCAGACAGTATAGACAGAAATGGTTTGACCATGGACACGTCAAGAATACCACAAGGAAGCGCAAAATATATGGCTAAAGCTAGAAGAAGTCTGGAACGGGCGATGAGAAGATGGAGAGATTAGTTGTAACTATGGACGATGTTAAAAGGCTTTTAGCCTTAAGTCTCCCCCACACAGAGGCGATATGCAAAGTCGGGACGATATCTTATTACATTGCGGTGAATGAAGATCACCACACACGTGCGGGATACCGAGGAGTGCGATATTTTTTTTACTTCGGTGCTTCGGTCTAGCGAGCGAGGTCCGTATTCGCCGCGGTAGGTAGCATACAGCGAAGATATAGCGAAATTTGAAGTACGTATTTAGTTTACACGTGATTCGGTGGGACGGTATACGGCATATGAGTCAAGGCCAGCTGTATTTCCGACTTACCGAATATACCGAGTGTCGTGCTATTGTAGCCAGTCTTCTCGGTAAGCAGCGATAATCTTACCGAGTACTACACCCGACTATACAGAGTGTTGCGTCTCTGTGGAGGAGGAGGAGGAGGAGGAGGAGGAGGAGGAGGAGGAGGAGCAGCAGCAGCAGCAGCAGCAGCAGCAGCAGCAGCAGCAGCAGCAGCAGCAGAAGAAGAAGAAGAAGAAGAAGAAGAAGAAGAAGAAGAAGAAGAAGAAGAAGAAGAAGAAGAAGAAGAAGAAGAAGAAGAAGAAGAAGAAGAAGAAGAAGAAGAAGAAGAAGAAGAAGAAGAAGAAGAAGAAGAAGAAGAAGAAGAAGAAGAAGAAGAAGAAGAAGAAGAAGAAGAAGAAGAAGAAGAAGAAGAAGAAGAAGAAGAAGAAGAAGAAGAAGAAGAAGAAGAAGAAGAAGAAGAAGAAGAAGAAGAAGAAGAAGAAGAAGAAGAAGAAGAAGAAGAAGAAGAAGAAGAAGAAGAAGAAGAAGAAGAAGAAGAAGAAGAAGAAGAAGAAGAAGAAGAAGAAGAAGAAGAAGAAGAAGAAGAAGAAGAAGAAGAAGAAGAAGAAGAAGAAGAAGAAGAAGAAGAAGAAGAAGAAGAAGAAGAATAGGTGCGTTAATTATTTAGTTATGGGTGAGCTTTATGATAGAGTTACAGGTAAACTGGCTGCTAATGGTTGGTTAACGTTCGTGCTCTCCATACACCCACTTAGACTACTACTTGCGTGTGTGTGTGTGTTGGTGTGTAAGTGAATAATGTACATGCTCTGGAGTAGTTCACGCTGTGATACAGGAGGCAGTATTGTATGTACAGCACTTCATACTGCAAAATGTAATTATAAACTTGTACACACTGTGTAATATAAACGCCTTCAGTAAAGCAGAGGAAGGACCGAAAGGCGAAAAGAGGGAGTAAGGGAGGGTAAGAAATGCAACAACAAAGCTGTGGGAGGAAAGGGGAGGACTCTGCTAGGTTTAACCAACAAAGTTGCAACTACAATATTTCCTCTGCTCGGCCTGTTTGCATATACTTTCTGTTTCAGTTCTTTTCTATACTTTACGTTAAGTAGATGCTTTACAAAGGGTTGCAGCGGCTGTTTCCTTCGTTTTAACTACCCCTAAATGAGAGCACGCCCCCTCTTCTTCTCCCGCTTTGTTAGCGGTACCTGGCACACACATACACACTGTTGTGGTAAGCAGGAAAATGCCTAACATGTGTTCTTTCAGTCCTCGTTTCCAAGGTAACGCGAACGACTGACAGAGTCAGTGGAAAGAACAGTCATACACAAACAAAAGTTTACCTGTACTTCATTCATTTTGTTGTAAAAAAATACTCAGAGTATTTTAGGTAGGCCTAAGGTCTGGACAAATAGTTACCGTTTAATATTACCGGACCCGAAACCACAAGCAACGTAATTTCGTTAAACCTAAAGTAAATAAGACATGGTTCCGATGCTCTTTTCAATTTCTTGGACCAAAAGTCTAATTTATTGCCCGATAGTATTAAGCACATCAAAAAAGTATACTGTTAAAAAATAGTTAAAACTTATTCTTAGGTAAACAAAAAATGGACGATTCCATAAAATTGGAAATGTAGCATTTATCTGAGAAAAGCCAGACCTCATAGACTTAGTAATAAGGAGTTTTGATTAATACATGTTGGAATGTTAATTCTGTGGCAGTTTTTTATTTATTTGTTACAGTTTATTAATTGTATGCTCATTGGTAAAATTAATTTCAAAGATAACAATTTTGTTAAAATCCTCTTGTTTCCGTATGAACAGATCATCATAGCAGACATTTAAACAGCCTGCAGAAGTGTCTCTATGAATGGTAGCACATTCATACGTAAGATTTGAAAATGTCTGCTATCAAAAGCAAAGTCACAGATTTTCGAGACTGCTTTCCTGTCACACGTAAGTTGGTTGTGAACGATCGACTCATTGAGCAGGGGCATTCATTTTGTTCTTTAGATGTGACTTTTCTTACATGGGAGAAGGAGATGTCGATGAGAATGTAACCACATGTGTGGAACTATCGGAACAACATTAATGTAAGTTGGTTGTGAACGATCGACTCATTGAGCAGGGGCATTCATTTTGTTCTTTAGGTGTGACTTTTCTTACATGGGAGAAGGAGATGTCGATGAGAAAATAGAGAAATGTAACCACATGTGTGGAACTATCGGAACAACATTAATGTAAGTTGGTTGTGAATGATCGACTCATTGAGCAGGGGCATTCATTTTGTCCTTTAGGTGTGACTTTTCTTACATGGGAGAAGGAGATGTCGATGAGAAAATAGAGAAATGTAACCACATGTATGGAACTATCGGAACAACATTAATGTAAGTTGGTTGTGAATGATCGACTCATTGAGCAGGGGCATTCATTTTGTCCTTTAGGTGTGACTTTTCTTACATGGGAGAAGGAGATGTCGATGAGAAAATAGAGAAATGTAACCACATGTGTGGAACTATCGGAACAACATTAATGTAAGTTGGTAGTGAATGATCGACTCATTGAGCAGGGGCATTCATTTTGTCCTTTAGGTGTGACTTTTCTTACATGGGAGAAGGAGATGTCGATGAGAAAATAGAGAAATGTAACCACATGTGTGGAACTATCGGAACAACATTAATGTAAGTTGGTTGTGAATGATCGACTCATTGAGCAGGGGCATTCATTTTGTCCTTTAGGTGTGACTTTTCTTACATGGGAGAAGGAGATGTCGATGAGAAAATAGAGAAATGTAACCACATGTGTGGAACTATCGGAACAACATTAATGTAAGTTGGTTGTGAATGATCGACTCATTGAGCAGGGGCATTCATTTTGTCCTTTAGGTGTGACTTTTCTTACATGGGAGAAGGAGATGTCGATGAGAAAATAGAGAAATGTAACCACATGTATGGAAGTATCGGCACAACATTAATGTAAGTTGGTTGTGAATGATCGACTCATTGAGCAGGGGCATTCATTTTGTCCTTTAGGTGTGACTTTTCTTACATGGGAGAAGGAGATGTCGATGAGAAAATAGAGAAATGTAACCACATGTGTGGAACTATCGGAACAACATTAATGTAAGTTGGTTGTGAATGATCGACTCATTGAGCAGGGGCATTCATTTTGTCCTTTAGGTGTGACTTTTCTTACATGGGAGAAGGAGATGTCGATGAGAAAATAGAGAAATGTAACCACATGTATGGAAGTATCGGCACAACATTAATGTAAGTTGGTTGTGAACGATCGACTCATTGAGCAGGGGCATTCATTTTGTTCTTTAGATGTGACTTTTCTTACATGGGAGAAGGAGATGTCGATGAGAATGTAACCACATGTGTGGAACTATCGGAACAACATTAATGTAAGTTGGTTGTGAATGATCGACTCATTGAGCAGGGGCATTCATTTTGTCCTTTAGGTGTGACTTTTCTTACATGGGAGAAGGAGATGTCGATGAGAAAATAGAGAAATGTAACCACATGTGTGGAACTATCGGAACAACATTAATGTAAGTTGGTTGTGAATGATCGACTCATTGAGCAGGGGCATTCATTTTGTCCTTTAGGTGTGACTTTTCTTACATGGGAGAAGGAGATGTCGATGAGAAAATAGAGAAATGTAACCACATGTATGGAAGTATCGGCACAACATTAATGTAAGTTGGTTGTGAACGATCGACTCATTGAGCAGGGGCATTCATTTTGTTCTTTAGATGTGACTTTTCTTACATGGGAGAAGGAGATGTCGATGAGAATGTAACCACATGTGTGGAACTATCGGAACAACATTAATGTAAGTTGGTTGTGAACGATCGACTCATTGAGCAGGGGCATTCATTTTGTTCTTTAGGTGTGACTTTTCTTACATGGGAGAAGGAGATGTCGATGAGAAAATAGAGAAATGTAACCACATGTGTGGAACTATCGGAACAACATTAATGTAAGTTGGTTGTGAATGATCGACTCATTGAGCAGGGGCATTCATTTTGTCCTTTAGGTGTGACTTTTCTTACATGGGAGAAGGAGATGTCGATGAGAAAATAGAGAAATGTAACCACATGTATGGAAGTATCGGCACAACATTAATGTAAGTTGGTTGTGAATGATCGACTCATTGAGCAGGGGCATTCATTTTGTCCTTTAGGTGTGACTTTTCTTACATGGGAGAAGGAGATGTCGATGAGAAAATAGAGAAATGTAACCACATGTGTGGAAGTATCGGAAGAACATTAATGTAAGTTGGTTGTGAATGATCGACTCATTGAGCAGGGGCATTCATTTTGTCCTTTAGGTGTGACTTTTCTTACATGGGAGAAGGAGATGTCGATGAGAAAATAGAGAAATGTAACCACATGTATGGAAGTATCGGCACAACATTAATGTAAGTTGGTTGTGAATGATCGACTCATTGAGCAGGGGCATTCATTTTGTCCTTTAGGTGTGACTTTTCTTACATGGGAGAAGGAGATGTCGATGAGAAAATAGAGAAATGTAACCACATGTGTGGAACTATCGGAACAACATTAATGTAAGTTGGTTGTGAATGATCGACTCATTGAGCAGGGGCATTCATTTTGTCCTTTAGGTGTGACTTTTCTTACATGGGAGAAGGAGATGTCGATGAGAAAATAGAGAAATGTAACCACATGTGTGGAACTATCGGAACAACATTAATGTAAGTTGGTTGTGAATGATCGACTCATTGAGCAGGGGCATTCATTTTGTCCTTTAGGTGTGACTTTTCTTACATGGGAGAAGGAGATGTCGATGAGAAAATAGAGAAATGTAACCACATGTGTGGAACTATCGGAACAACATTAATGTAAGTTGGTTGTGAATGATCGACTCATTGAGCAGGGGCATTCATTTTGTCCTTTAGGTGTGACTTTTATTACATGGGAGAAGGAGATGTCGATGAAAAAATAGAGAAATGTAACCACATGTGTGAAACTATCGGAACAACATTAATGTAAGTTGGTTGTGAATGATCGACTCATTGAGCAGGGGCATTCATTTTGTCCTTTAGGTGTGACTTTTATTACATGGGAGAAGGAGATGTCGATGAAAAAATAGAGAAATGTAACCACATGTGTGAAACTATCGGAACAACATTAATGTAAGTTGGTTGTGAATGATCGACTCATTGAGCAGTGGCATTCATTTTGTCCTTTAGGTGTGACTTTTCTTACATGGGAGAAGGAGATGTCGATGAGAAAATAGAGAAATGTAACCACATGTGTGGAACTATCGAAACAACATTAATGTAAGTTGGTTGTGAATGATCGACTCATTGAGCAGGGGCATTCATTTTGTCCTTTAGATGTGACTTTTCTTACATGGGAGAAGGAGATGTCGATGAGAAAATAGAGAAATGTAACCACATGTATGGAAGTATCGGCACAACATTAATGTAAGTTGGTTGTGAATGATCGACTCATTGAGCAGGGGCATTCATTTTGTCCTTTAGGTGTGACTTTTCTTACATGGGAGAAGGAGATGTCGATGAGAAAATAGAGAAATGTAACCACATGTGTGGAAGTATCGGAACAACATTAATGTAAGTTGGTTGTGAATGATCGACTCATTGAGCAGGGGCATTCATTTTGTCCTTTAGGTGTGACTTTTATTACATGGGAGAAGGAGATGTCGATGAAAAAATAGAGAAATGTAACCACATGTGTGAAACTATCGGAACAACATTAATGTAAGTTGGTTGTGAATGATCGACTCATTGAGCAGGGGCATTCATTTTGTCCTTTAGGTGTGACTTTTATTACATGGGAGAAGGAGATGTCGATGAAAAAATAGAGAAATGTAACCACATGTGTGAAACTATCGGAACAACATTAATGTAAGTTGGTTGTGAATGATCGACTCATTGAGCAGGGGCATTCATTTTGTCCTTTAGGTGTGACTTTTCTTACATGGGAGAAGGAGATGTCGATGAGAAAATAGAGAAATGTAACCACATGTGTGGAAGTATCGGAACAACATTAATGTAAGTTGGTTGTGAATGATCGACTCATTGAGCAGGGGCATTCATTTTGTCCTTTAGATGTGACTTTTCTTACATGGGAGAAGGAGATGTCGATGAGAAAATAGAGAAATCTAACCACATGTATGGAAGTATCGGCACAACATTAATGTAAGTTGGTTGTGAATGATCGACTCATTGAGCAGGGGCATTCATTTTGTCCTTTAGGTGTGACTTTTCTTACATGGGAGAAGGAGATGTCGATGAGAAAATAGAGAAATGTAACCACATGTGTGGAACTATCGGAACAACATTAATGTAAGTTGGTTGTGAATGATCGACTCATTGAGCAGGGGCATTCATTTTGTCCTTTAGGTGTGACTTTTATTACATGGGAGAAGGAGATGTCGATGAAAAAATAGAGAAATGTAACCACATGTGTGAAACTATCGGAACAACATTAATGTAAGTTGGTTGTGAATGATCGACTCATTGAGCAGGGGCATTCATTTTGTCCTTTAGGTGTGACTTTTCTTACATGGGAGAAGGAGATGTCGATGAGAAAATAGAGAAATGTAACCACATGTGTGGAACTATCGAAACAACATTAATGTAAGTTGGTTGTGAATGATCGACTCATTGAGCAGGGGCATTCATTTTGTCCTTTAGGTGTGACTTTTATTACATGGGAGAAGGAGATGTCGATGAGAAAATAGAGAAATGTAACCACATGTGTGGAACTATCGGAACAACATTAATGTAAGTTGGTTGTGAATGATCGACTCATTGAGCAGGGGCATTCATTTTGTCCTTTAGGTGTGACTTTTCTTACATGGGAGAAGGAGATGTCGATGAGAAAATAGAGAAATGTAATCACATGTGTGGAACTATCGGAACAACATTAATGTAAGTTGGTTGTGAATGATCGACTCATTGAGCAGGGGCATTCATTTTGTCCTTTAGGTGTGACTTTTCTTACATGGGAGAAGGAGATGTCGATGAGAAAATAGAGAAATGTAACCACATGTGTGGAACTATCGGAACAACATTAATGTAAGTTGGTTGTGAATGATCGACTCATTGAGCAGGGGCATTCATTTTGTCCTTTAGGTGTGACTTTTCTTACATGGGAGAAGGAGATGTCGATGAGAAAATAGAGAAATGTAACCACATGTGTGGAACTATCGGAACAACATTAATGTAAGTTGGTTGTGAATGATCGACTCATTGAGCAGGGGCATTCATTTTGTCCTTTAGATGTGACTTTTCTTACATGGGAGAAGGAGATGTCGATGAGAAAATAGAGAAATGTAACCACATGTATGGAAGTATCGGCACAACATTAATGTAAGTTGGTTGTGAATGATCGACTCATTGAGCAGGGGCATTCATTTTGTCCTTTAGGTGTGACTTTTCTTTTCTTACATGGGAGAAGGAGATGTCGATGAGAAAATAGAGAAATGTAACCACATGTGTGGAACTATCGGAACAACATTAATGTAAGTTGGTTGTGAATGATCGACTCATTGAGCAGGGGCATTCATTTTGTCCTTTAGGTGTGACTTTTATTACATGGGAGAAGGAGATGTCGATGAAAAAATAGAGAAATGTAACCACATGTGTGAAACTATCGGAACAACATTAATGTAAGTTGGTTGTGAATGATCGACTCATTGAGCAGGGGCATTCATTTTGTCCTTTAGGTGTGACTTTTCTTACATGGGAGAAGGAGATGTCGATGAGAAAATAGAGAAATGTAACCACATGTGTGGAACTATCGGAACAACATTAATGTAAGTTGGTTGTGAATGATCGACTCGTTGAGCAGGGGCATTCATTTTGTCCTTTAGGTGTGACTTTTCTTACATGGGAGAAGGAGATGTCGATAAGAAAATAGAGAAATGTAACCACATGTGTGGAACTATCGGAACATCATTAATGTAAGTTGGTTGTGAATGATCGACTCATTGAGCAGGGGCATTCATTTTGTCCTTTAGGTGTGACTTTTCTTACATGGGAGAAGGAGATGTCGATGAGAAAATAGAGAAATGTAACCACATGTGTGGAACTATCGGAACAACATTAATGTAAGTTGGTTGTGAATGATCGACTCATTGAGCAGGGGCATTCATTTTGTCCTTTAGGTGTGACTTTTCTTACATGGGAGAAGGAGATGTCGATGAGAAAATAGAGAAATGTAACCACATGTGTGGAACTATCGGAACAACATTAATGTAAGTTGGTTGTGAATGATCGACTCATTGAGCAGGGGCATTCATTTTGTCCTTTAGGTGTGACTTTTCTTACATGGGAGAAGGAGATGTCGATGAGAAAATAGAGAAATGTAACCACATGTGTGGAACTATCGGAACAACATTAATGTAAGTTGGTTGTGAATGATCGACTCATTGAGCAGGGGCATTCATTTTGTCCTTTAGTTGTGACTTTTCTTACATGGGAGAAGGAGATGTCGATGAGAAAATAGAGAAATGTAACCACATATGTGTGGAACTATCGGAACAACATTAATGTAACCACATGTGTGGAACTATCGGAACAACATTAATGTAACCACATGTGTGGAACTATCGGAACAACATTAATGTAACCACATGTGTGGAACTATCGGAACAACATTAATGTAACCACATGTGTGGAACTATCGGAACAACATTAATGTAACCACATTTGTGGAACTATCGGAACAACATTAATGTAACCACATGTGTGGAACTATCGGAACAACATTAATGTAACCACATGTGTGGAACTATCGGAACAACATTAATGTAACCACATGTGTGGAACTATCGGAACAACATTAATGTAACCACATGTGTGGAACTATCGGAACAACATTAATGTAACCACATGTGTGGAACTATCGGAACAACATTAAAGAGGAAGGCCAGACGAAATATTCTGTTAAAATTGTATAATATAATGGCAGTACGATGTAGCCTTTGTGGCAGTGAGACACGGACATTGTACGCAAGGACTAGCAGCCGAATACAGGCTAGTGAGATGAAACTGTTAAGATCTGTACATTATATTATTGTTGATGTCAAATGCCTTTTCGATGTCAAGATTTCTTTGTTCAGTCTCAGAATTTTTTCCAGAATTATTTTCAACGACAATATGGCTTCTCACGTTCCCCGATTTCTCCAAGAACTAAATTGATTTTTTTTTGTAATTTCTCCTCATTTGAAATAGTGAGCCAATATATTTTATAAAATATCACAAAACTGGCAAAAACATATCGCTGCTCAATGTGTTGAGGATTAATTGAAGTACAAACAAAAGTTACGAGTAGTTTTGTTGTCCGTGGATGTCAAGGAACAACACAACAAAAGCAGTGGGTGAATACGAACATACTTAGGCATTGCCGGCTCTAGTAGAAGACCGGAATATTAAACGTGGCAACGTTGCGTTTGAGGCTTGTAAGCATTGTGTAATAAAATAGCTAACGCGAACATGATATATTCTGTTTTAATTTCATAGCATTACTAAAATCATGAGTAGGCCTATTTATAGCTAAACCTAAATTATAGGTTTTTGCGCACTTAGTGCTAAAGGTTTAAATTGAAGAAATTAGTGAATTAGTGTTAAGCCTAATAAATTAATTTTGTCCGAATTATTGAATTCGTACCATATGAGTTATTTATTATATTTCTTAAATAATATACCTGTGTTTTATATAATAAACTGTTAATTTGCAAAACATGAAGAATTATAAAATTACTGTTAACCGGCAATTAAAAATGACGCGATTTGATTATTGAAATGCATAGATTAAGAGATCGTCTAGTCGGCCTCAAATATTAGCTGGTTCCAGTGTTGCCA
The DNA here is from genome assembly GCA_034769895.1 of Magicicada septendecula. NCBI lineage: Eukaryota > Metazoa > Arthropoda > Insecta > Hemiptera > Cicadidae > Magicicada > Magicicada septendecula. The sequence continues at coordinate 6,977,662 of CM068371.1, forward strand.
CGTTTAATACTCCGGCCTTCTAATAGAGCCGGCCATGGCTTAGGCCGACTGCAGACTGCAGCAAAATTCGGCGCCAAACGAACTTCGTTAATTAATACACAATTAAATGATTCGCAAAACATCACCATCATTATCTGTACTGCGGCATTAATGAGATTGGCCACAATTCAGACTGCATTTAAACAAAGCAATGACTAATTAAATCACGTTAAATAAACTCCACCTGATTTAGTACTGACTAGAGGTGTGTTAAATACTTAATTAGTATTTGAAAATAACACGTACGAACGGAACCGTTCCAAAAAAATAACATGTAGAAATACCTGTTACTATACATACACATGTATTATATAATTTGTTATAAGAAATAAATTGAAACTAAAAGTATTGCAGTGTTACTTTACACTGTGATTTTATTAAGCTGTTACTGTTTAGAAGAAAATAAGAAACAAGAGAATTTATAGGTCTATCTCCCTTGGGGAATACTAATTTAAGAATTCACTAGGAGTAAGCAAACTGACATAGATTTAATATTAAATTATTGATTCCGTTTTGGTTAGACAAATCAGTTGCGAAACTCAGGCAATGAAATTTAGAGTGCACGTAATACCACAACAAATAATGTCAAAAATATTTACGTGAGATGTGCAGTGAAGTTAAAATCATCTCCGAAATCACATTGACAAAAAGTACTATATGGCCTATCAGCCATTCTGTAGGTTATAACAGAATATAAATTATTCCTTAGGCTTTCACGGCCGGTGTCATTTGAATTATGCATGATATCCGGGCTGTTTGGCCGTGGTCCCTGGTTTAAAACAAAACCAAACGTTTCGGCAACTCCACTGGCTGCCATCATCAGTGGTATAAAATTCCTGCACGCCGGAAAAACAAGTGAGTATATAATGGCATAGCTTGGTGCGAGCCAATCATACACCATCTCTATTGTGATTGGTTGATGGTGTCATTTTTACCTGTACGTGGGACTTTGCTGAATTTATATGTACAGGTAGCATGGCAGGACAGCTTTAGTCTATACCACAGTACTGTGGGCCTGTACGTAGACACCCGGCGTGCAGGAATTTAATACCACTGATGATGGCAGCCAGTGGAACTGCCGAAACGTTTGGTTTTGTTTTAAACCAGGGACCACGGCTAAACAGCCCGGATATCATGCATAATTCAAATAACACAATATAGTTCGCTTCTTGAAAATTTACTAATTTTGGTGATTAGTATCATATATAATCTGTTATTATAATATGTATTATACATCTGCATACACACGACAATAAATGTAACATCAGTATGATTTTTTTTTCATTTATTAAAAACAGCTTAGTCTATTTGGCATAGAGATATTCTGAACCTCACTGTTTTGCTTCTTTTCGTACTTGTATGGCAATCGGCACATGCGCAGAATGAAGTATTCAGCACCAAAAAGTGGGTTTGCACTCGTGTACTCGTAACACTCGTAATACTCGTAGTACTCGTTTACTTGTACACAATTATTTGTGTACTTGTTTACTCGTTAGTTGCGTATGGGGGTCCCGCGACTCGGAACCGCGAGTAATCGGAACAGGTATTTCAACTTTTCAGTCAGCGTTATATCCGTTCCTACAAAACTATCGTTCAAAAATACCTGTTATAGGTATATCGGCCCATCTCTAGTACTGGCATATAGGCTGTACTTTGGGCAAACTATGGGTTTGTGCTCATGCATGCGTGTTCACCAGCAAATGTTGTTTCCAGCAGTGATTGAACCACATACAGCACGCGATAAACTTAAATTACAATAATTATTGTTGCTATTAACATAATTAAATAAGCGGATGTTTAATAGTGCTTAAAGACATGATGACGAGTCAAAGGTTAGTTTTCATCACGCAGTTAGAATACTGTCGTAATGTTGGCTGAGCAGTTACATAAACATTTAAATGCGGAATACACGAGATGAATCACAACAAACTCTTGCTAGTAAATTTGTTGCATGATTATCACACCACCGGCAACACCAAAACTTCAACGCCCATCATACGAATGTTGCTGTGCTAAATGCTAAACTATGAGTTGTACATAGCATACTATTGAGGTATGGGTAAAAATAATGAATAATTTAAGTACAGGAGCAAACACACGCTTTATTGAAGGAACAGTTTAGTAGCAAGTATACATAAAACGGACACACGAAATACACATTACAAGAGCACATGTAAAACTGAACCGTACTTGTCGAGTGCATCTCTATTTATATAGAAAAAAGCTTCCAGATTTTTCCTTTTATTTAAAACTTCCAGAACATTACTTTTCTAGACTCTCACAGTAAAAGCGCATGTGTGCGGGTTGAGGCCCCGCCCAGGCAGCTCGACCCCCCACCGCACAATATAAACTTTCACTTCTACAATGACAGGTATACTTACTTAAAAATGAATGTAGAGTTTTCTAGTATATTCTCAACACATACAAAACAAAAAAGAAAGACAGATTCACTGTAATACCAAATTTCAACAAAAGTATTATGTTCAAATCACATTAGGCCTATGTACGCCTGCCAAACAACCAAACTGCTTAAATGAAGAAAATGGGTATTAATTGAATAAATTATTACATTACCTTATTTACCTACAATTGACACTTTGTTGTTTGCGGATAATGAGGCTATTCTGTCGGACTAGGAAAACAGATTGCAGATGGCTATACATTTGTTAAATCGAATTTGCAAAGACTCTGGATTGCAGATACCCACACTTAAGGCCAAGGTGATGAATTTTCGTGGAACTGATCCCGTACGGGCAAAAATTGTTATAGACGGTACTGTCCTGGAACAAGTCAGCAATTTTGAATACCTGAGTTACAATGTGTCTTATAATGCATGCAACGGCGTTATGAATAAGTTCCATAAGTTCAGTCTTATGTGCGGGACCATTAGGCGAACCTTTAAGTCAGCAAGTAAAGGAACGCGCCTAAAATTCTACAAGGCGACGGCTCTTCCTACACTTCTTTATGGGTCTGAGAATTGATCTTTAAGGAAACGCCAGGCCAGTCGCATCCAAGCTGACTGAAATGAGATTTCTTAGGCACGTGGCAGGGTATACTCTCCATGATCTTAGAAGAAACACAGATATACGGAGGGAACTGAATGTTATGAGTATACTCGACAGGATTGCCCAGTATCGGCTGAATTGGTGGGAACATGTTCTTAAGTAGGCTTCCGCGGCCGTGTCTATTATGTTTTTGAAATCTTCTTCCGCTATGGACCGCGTCAAAAATGACTTGTATGACAACGTTTCACTCAAATTACAATGAGTATCCTCAGGTATAAGTGACCTGTCGCATCCAAGAGGACCGACCTGTCGCATCCAAGAGGACCGACCTGTCACTTAGACCTGACGATACTCATTGTAATGTGAGTGAAACGTTGTCGTACAAGACATTTTTAATGCGTCCTACACCGGAAGAAGATTTCAAAAACATAATGCTGGGAACATCTTTGCCGAATGGATGACTGCCCCATCCCCAAACAACTATGGAACTGTAAGCCAAGGGGACGGAGAGGTGTGGGACGTCGAGGAAGCGCTGGAGTGACCAGTTCTAATCTTTGCATATTTGAGACCGGAACAAACCATCCTTGGTTTAATCCTTGAAGATGATAATGATGATGATGACCTTATTTCAATTCCGTCTTGTGACTTCTAGTAGCAATGTGAAGGGTTTTGGAACGTTATTTAGGAGGGTCCTTGTTAGGAGGGAAGGTGCTCGTTTCATCTACTCAACTCAGCGGTAGCCGTCGTGTTAATGTCTCAAACCAGTGTTCTACAACAAATCTTTTGATACGGTCTGAAATGAAAATAAACAGGATAAAGTAATAACAGTACACGCTGAGACGAAGCAATCAGAATCGACGACAACTTGATAGGTTCGTTCGATTTAAGTATCGATTGCGCACGCCAATCTTGGCAACCGGAAATAGTGTTCAGGTCGCTGCTCCGACGACATCTGTACAACTTCGCAGCGCTACAGAAATCCGTGTCTGTTCCGTTCTGTATTTCTATCCTGTCTGAACTGTAGTGCCCAATAACAGTAATACAACTTGAAAATATACGTATGTAACTTGTTATTTGTTGAACATATATACATCTAAAAAAGTAAGAATTTTATTAAGTATAAATTAATGAAGACAGTGAATGTTTACATTAAATTGTATATCATACAGTTCACTAACTAATCTCATATTTTTAAACAAGCCAAAAATCTATTTCACCTTTAAAATTGTCTGCCATCTGGTTATAGCTTTATAAATTACATTAATTTTAGTATGGTGCTTATGTGACATTGGAATTAAAGATAAATATTCTTATATAAAGTTAGTATATTTTAGAAAAATACAATTTTTGTTTTCCATAACTTTACTTGGAATGCAATTCTTCACTAGCCTCTGGTCTTTCTTAACTGTAATCACCGCTTTAATGTCCAATTAACCAAATAATTTTTACTCTCAAAATACGTCATCAGATACTAGTAAAATAACAGTAAAGAAACAAGTGCATTTGTTTTTGACGTTAAAAATATACGGGGAAATCTGGTTTTAATTAAGTTCAACGGTTTACACCCATTCGTAAAATATTAAGGGAAATGATTGCGAGGGTCCCCCGCATTGGGGCCCGGCTGTGTTATGCCACTGTTAAAAGTAATTCATCAACGCTAACTAACGCTGGCTGTAGCATTACAAATTGTCGTAGACGGGAGTGTGTCTACGCTACGCTGCCACAATTAGCATAAGTACGCTGTACTAAGTAGGTACGCCCATTGTGGGTGTGTTGTGAGACGGTGCAAGCGATTGCCATGTAAATTGTCCTCCTCGTCAGCATTGTTATCCGTCGCGACGACAGTAAATCAAAGTAATCACTCGCGCCGCCGCGACACTTGGACCACAATGTCGCGTACAACCTAAGAACATATTGTTACGACGGTCTACTCGATCGTCGTAGGTACAGTGGAAAAGAAAATACAAGACACCAATTAAGTCACTAATCACCAGCTTTAATTTTCACAGTTAAACAGTTCGCAATTAAAAACATTGTCTCTTGCAACAAATCAAATAAAAATTGCTCACACGCAATAAAATATCAAGTAATATAAAACACAATTGTATTACAATTATACCGTCCTACATAACACACTAATAACCACTTGAACGCACACAGTAATATCGCCCGATAATAATTCTAACCGCACGTAATATATCGCAACTATAACTGAAAACTAAGGCCGCTGAAGGCTTGTATTTATACAACGCTCACGGACCAGAAGATTCCAAACTACGGGTTAGCGCCAGTGTATACGACATAATTAGTTGCGGCCTTGACACAGTCCGCTCGGCTGGCGGCTTCCAGAGAAGTCTCGCGAGCGCATGTTGAAATCACGTACGCCACAACATTTAGCCGTATTCTACTGGATTCGTCTGGAACATTCGATAAACACGTGGATTGATCTTTAATGTCGTAACAATATTGTAATGTGACTGGAAAAACGATGGTCTCCACCCAAGGTAGTATCCAATATGATGTGCAATCAGATGGACATCGTAATATTTACCTGCCTACATGGTAATACAGTTTTCACTTGATGTTTCGATTCTGCGGGTGATCGTCCACAGAAGGTAAACAAAACAATTTTCTTAGGCTTTCAGGGGCGGCGTCATAATTATTTTGGCTACTAGGTGTTACCCTCGGCTGCGCACGCGAATATTTGACTTTTAATAAGTATTTTAATACCGGGCCCGCACCATAAAATCAAGGTGGATTTTTCAGCCTCCAGGTCGACTCAGCCTGTTGAAAATGAGTACCTGGGGACAATAACATCCTGGGGATAATAATGGGCGGCTGAAGCGTAGTGCTGGCCACACTGCCTTTCTTGTATGCCGTACGGCTCACATAAGGCAGGCTACCCTGCCTTACTCCTAAGCTACTTCGGTGGTGTACATGGGAGCCATTGTTATTTTTTGTCTTGTCTATGTCTACATGGCGTTCTGTCAGCTCGTATAACAATTTTGTACTCATTAGTCAAATTCTGTGCAATGCTGTTTTCAACACTTGTACTATTTTAACTTGTACTAAATTATTATGTTGGTGCAACAGCCTTTGGAGATTTAAAAATACCCGTTTATAAAGCCTTTTAAAATATTTATAAAGTACCTGTTAAATCAAAAACGCTAAATTCTTTATTTTTAGTATTACTGTGTTAGAAGCATTTTATAACACATTAAACGTTATGATTTCCTCAATTATGGCTTTTATTTATTTCAGCAGTAAACTAAAAACCAAAAACCGTTGTCACCTAACCTCACAAATGAAAACAACACGTATTTTCGCTTTGCATTAAGTAACGGGACAATTTACAATTAGTACACTTCTTCTTTACCACATCGTAATATATCGATACAATCGCATATTATATAAAACATCGAAAATCTCCCGTAGGAATGGATAAATCTACAGTTCCGATGCCGCTAAATAGCTTTTGTTTATTTATTTGTTACTATGGTAATGAATTCTGGTCTCCATGGTGATGTTAACATCTTTAGTAGTAGTATTTAATATATTTCATTACTTATTAATTGCATCATTAGAAATACGTATAAACATAAATTTTATATTTTTTCTTTTATAAAATTGCTAAACTGCTACAATTTTTTTTTTTTTCAGACAAAGCTTTTCGTCATCTCTGACATCATCAGGTCTTGAACAACTGATGATGTCAGAGATGACGAAAAGCTTTGTCTGAAAAAAAAAATTGTAGCAGTTTAGGAATTTTATAAAAGAAATAGTAAGGATGGCTGCTAATTCAAATAATACGAAGAATAAATTTTATAATTGTTCAAGACAGTTACAAAATATATAGACGTATCTGTATACAAAATTATAAAATATATCGATACAATCGCATATTAAAAACATTAAAAACTGCAGGAACGGATAAAGGTACAGTTCCGATGCTGCTAAATATCATTTGTTTGGTTACTTGTTATTATGGTAATTCATTCTGGCCTGCATGGTGTTGTTGGCATCTTTATACGCGTCAACGAAAAGGCATAATTAAAACGGCATAAATCGTGCGAACGGGTCAAAATATCAAATTCCAAGTTAGACAGTATTTTTTGCCTTGTGTCAAAGGTTACCTGTGCAAAATTTAGTGGCAATCGGTGTAACGGTGTGGATTTGTATTCAGTACACATAAATCCTCAGACTTTGAGTTACATATATATAGATTATGCGGGCTGTAAGGACGTGGTCTTCATGCTGATAGACGTTAATCGCTTGATCAGACGTTTCGGCTTCACCTCTGCAGGCCATCTTCAGTGTAAGGACTTAGAAACTGATAAGATGTACGTCAGTGTTGACCACAGTACTGTGGCAAAGTCCTATACCTTTGTACTTTGGCTGTAATGACGTACATCTTATCAGTTTTTAAGTCCTTTCACTGAAAGTGGCTTCCAGAGGTGAGGCCATGAAATGAAACGTGAATAGTGAAACAAGTTAACAATACAATTTATAAAACAAAATAAATAATTACGAAATGGTGGTCTCCACCTACGGCAGTTTCCAAGACGATGTACAGTCAAAGGTTAATCGTAATTTTTACCTGCCTCCATCATAATTTTTTTCCACGATGTTAAGATGTTTGTACAGTTTGTTTTAATAAATGTCAGTTAACATTATTTCTCAGCTGCACTTTTCAACTCACTATTTCCTGCCTCCGTAAGCTTCCTGTCCGCAAGACAAGACCGACCAAGCTATCATCGTCATCGTCAACGCCAGCAAGGAGTAAACCAAAGACGGTTTGTTCTGGTCTCAAGCAGACAGACTAGATCTGGTCACTAGAGGTGGGCCGATGTAACCTATAACTGGTATTTTGGAACGATACTTTTGTGGAACGGATATAACAGTGACTGAAAAATTGAAATACTTGTTCCGATTCAACGATAACTGAAAACTGTAAAGTCGAAATACCCGTTCCGATTACTCGCGGTTCCGAGTCGCGGGACCCACCTACGCAACTAACGAATAAACAAATAAACGCGTATTACGAGTACACAGCCACTTTGTGGTGCTGAATACTTCATTCTGCGCATGTGCCGATTGGCATACAATTACGAAACGAAGCAAAACAACGAGGTTCAGAATATCTCGATGCCAATGAGGCGAAGCTGTTTTTAATAAATGAAAAACATTCATACTGCTGTTACATTTATTCTTGTGTGTTGTGCAGATATACAATACAGATTATAATAATAAATTATATATTATAGTAGTCGCCAACTTGTTAAATTTTGAAAGAGCGAATTATATTGTGTTATAACCTACAGAGCGGCTGATAGGCCATATTGTATAACGTCTCTCCTGTTAAGACATTATAACATAGGGAACCAGTTTAATTGGTTGCTGTTAATTAAACCGGCTGCCGTTGTTAGTACAAATTACTCACCAACAAATTGGGAGAATGTAAATATCAGGAATTTGTCCAAGGTTACGTAAATTTACTCACTCTCTGGATTTTAGCAAAAACATCTCTTTATTATGGCTTCTTAAATAATGATTTAAAAATAATACCTTTAATGGTCATCTTTTTGTTTTTAAGTTAAAAGAAACTTCTTATAGATTCTGCATCAAATGCTCTTATACTCTTTAAAATGTTAATCTGAGTAGCTCAAAACCATACAGTTGTATAGTTACATTGAATACCACGGATCCGGGTTTTAACTTTATAATATTTTAAAATACTTCAACATTATGCAAACTATTTGAAGAATAGTTTGATCGAATTTCGAATTAATTTTTACCTTTAACCATCATCAGATTACTATTATTACGTTACAGTAACTACAAACATTACTATGTTAAGATTTTCATGATTTGAATGAGTCTTTACAAAAATGTACTGTTTTTGTTGCGGTTGTTAGAAAACAATATAAGCACAGAAGTTACGCTTTAGTGTCACTTGGGTATAATGTGAATCTGCGGCTGGTTCTCTTGCTGATCCTCTTCAGTAGGTTTTCCTGGATGTTGTTCGTTGTCGTTCGGGTTCCTCCATTTAGTTTGTTGGTTCTAAGTTGTGATCCAAGTCATGACGCTAGGATTCTGCTACCTGGAGCTCGTAAAGTTGTCGTCGTTGCTTCAATCCTGACGTTGGTGTTCACTTTTGACATTTTAGTTTTAACAGCACTAATGTAACCTTTTTATATGGTATGGAACATACCTTACAAGTTAAACCTTTTTATAAAGAGATGTGTCGGCTATCTTAGTTATTTTTAATTCTTTCTCTACATTTAAACTACTTTACTTGTTTTACGTTTCACTTCGTTTCAACTACATGTGGAGTATGTAACCACGAAACACTTACTTTCTGCTACATCGTTTTGCAATATATACATACGTTCACCTTCACGACACATGGTAAAGCTGTTAACTTGTCAGAGATTCTCGGTCGACTGGGGTTGATTTTGCGGCCGAGAGTAGGGAAGCGGGCGCAGTTCACACGCCGAGAGAAAATTAGTTCGTACTTTTATTATTATTATTTTTCCATTAATTAACTACTATTAATTATCCTACCTTTTCTTTATTGAGTTAGGTATTTCATTTATTTTATCACGTCTTTTATTTAAATAGAATGATTATTAGTATTCGCTTCATAACAGTATAATTTGCATGTCCGTACTAGCCTTTTTACAAGTTGGTACAGGTATATAGGTACAGAGGGGAGGGCGGATTATTTTCTCACGTGTTATTTTGAATAAAAAATATTTTGTGCTATTTAAATTGCCTTTAAATCGTCACAATAGGCCTAGTAATTTCTGTTAATGTGATTTCGGAGATGATTTTAACTTCACTAGACATCTCATGTAAATTCTTTTGTCATTCCTTGTTGTGCTATTACGTGCACTCTAAATTTCATTGCCTGATTTTCGCAACTGATTTGTCTAACCAAAATGAAATCAGTAATTTAATATTAAACCTACGTCAGTTTGTTTACTCCTAGTGAAAACTTAAGTTAGTATTCCCAAAGTGAGTGTTGCGTCTTAGACGCTCTCGATGCAATCTTAAGTTGGTCTTAGAACGCTAGTTATGGTGATAACTGGTAAATAAGTGAAATAATGAAGTGGACTGTATATTTTCTTGAGTTAATAGTTTATTGAAAATTAATAAGACATATTTGCTGGCGGGTGCAGTTTTAGCGCGGCATAAATGCCGGAGAATTAAGATAGAATTAATATTGAAAACCCATTATGGTGTGTAGAGGCCGAGAATCGCCTAAGTAGATTATCGCATGATGATCATGCTAAAATTATGAAATATTGAAACCTTTATGTAGCCGTGGCTGGCGAACTGAGCGAGGTGCCCGCTCGGAGTCTTGCAAGGAAATAACTTAAATTTGGCTGCTGCTAGCCTGTATCAAACCGGCAGCAGATAGCAGGAGAAAAATGACGTCACTACACGCACCTGCAATGCGGTATTTTACAGTGCAAAGTTTACATAGGTACAAAGTTTAACCAGTGAGATAGACCTATAAATTCTCGTGTTTCTTATTTTCTTTTAAACAGTAACAGCTTAATAAAGTCACAGTGCAAAGTAACACTGTTAATACTTTTAGTTTCAATTTATTTCTTATAACAAATTAAATAATCCAGGTATATGTATAATAGGTATATAATAACAGGTATTTGTACGTGTTATTTGTTTTGTTACGGTTTTGTTCGTACCTGTTATTTTCAAATACTAGTTTAGCACAGTGTAACGCTACTTCGGACGCCCCACGCCTCTCCCTCTCGCCTTATAGTTCCATAGTTTTGTTGTGGATGCGGCAACCAACCATTCGGCTAAGATGTTCCGACAATTTTAGCCGATATTGGACAATCCTATCAAGTATACTCGCAATATATTCAGTTTCTGCCGTAATCTGTGTTTCTTCTGCGAAGAGTACATCCTGCCGTGTGTCTGAGAAATGTCATTTCGGCCGCATGAATACGACTGGCCTTGGACTTCGTTAAAGTACAATTCTCAGACCCACAGAGAAGCATGGGGAGTGTCATCAACTTGTAGAACTTCGGGCATGTTCCTTGTCTCGTTGATTTTAGATTCTCTATTAAAAATTATTATTGTATAAAAAATTCTTTATAGGCGTATGAAAAAAATCACTATTATAAATTCGTAAAAAAGCACGCAAGCACAGAAAGATGGGGAGTGGACTCTATGCGTTAAAAGCGTAGATTTGTTGAGATATTGTCATCATTGCTCTGCACATGCGCTCTGTTGACATTTCCCATTTCTAGAGGATTCGCAACTCAAACAACATGTGCATTGAATAAAACGGACGCCTTTACAGAACCTAAACTGATTGACCATGCTATTAGCCTATATAAAGAGCAGACGCGACAGAAATAAAGAATAATGGTGCATACACACCATTCGCAAGTAGGTTAGACCAAAGACGGTCTGAGGAATTTATACGATGATAAAATATGGAACTGGCACCGCAATACTACAGAAACTAAATAAATATTTTTCAGCGTTTTAATTCCGCAATCTGCGCCGTAATTTTTCTAGTTATCTTTTCCTGTTCTTTTAATTATTTTATTCATTTATTTTTGCAGCGCAAAATTGAACTGATGTTGTCATTTTATTAAACTTGCCGTCTGTCTGTCTGTCTCTCCGCTGCCGCCTTTTGTTCAACTGAATGTCGCGTTTAATGTTTTCCCGCAGCTGGATTTGCGTTGAAATAAAAGTAAAGTTGCAGTCCCGAGATGCAGATGAAATGTCGAGAACTGAGATTGACGTACATTTTCTTAAGAACTTTATACATTAATTTTCTAGTGTTTCTTTGTTATTAATTAAATTCTTACGTAAATGTTTTAAAAGCTGCTCGTGGCGGAATCATTTTGCCCCGTGAATTCTTCTTCTTCTTCTTCTTCTTCTTCTTCTTCTTCTTCTTCTTCTTCTTCTTCTTCTTCTTTAAGGTATTCCATCGCTGTTGATTTACACTGCTGCCATCAATTCCTAGGTTTTCCTAGATCTAGACTTAGTCACACCTTAGATGTATTAATATTTTATTTTTTTAATACCTTTATTGCCTTTTTTACCTTTATCCATTTTTATTTTTAAGTTATTTATTGCAGTAAAGTTTTGTGTTTCGGAATATTCGATCCATCACCAGATATGAAGAACTTTCGCGGTGCGTACAACTGTATTTGCAGGCGGGTTTAGAAGCAAATTTTCAGGGAGGAGCTGTCGCCACTTACCACGGGGAAGTTTCCGTCCGTCAAGTTAGCAGTATGGTAGTCACAATCAGTTGTGATGGACTGTAGACATTTGAATTTGAATCTAACTGACCTTTGACATCAGCATACTCATAAACACGACGATCGACGATCCACCCAAATAATCGGCACTCGTTTTCAGGCTTATTATGAACTAATAAATGTAAAGTAATAAATTATACTCTATCAACGAGTGATATGTAGATATACTTAGTATGTTTAATAGATCCACTCAGTGGTAGTCTTTGGTTAATGAATAACTTTCATATTATGGTATGGTATTCTTAGCTTAGGTTAACCGTATAATTATATTTTTGTTAAAAAAAAAATGGAACAATCGGATCCTGATTCAAGTGACTTGGAAAACTGTAGTAAACTAGAAAAAATCGGAGAAAGCACTTATGGGGTTGTATATAAAACGAAAGAAATAAATCACACAGTATAAATCACACACACTTTTTGACACAATTATACAACAATAATAAACAACAACATTAAAACTAACAATAATTTGGATCCCCGCGCCAATACCCTTCCTCCACACACCTCCCCCACTATACCTTTCAAAATAAAAACCATTACAAGTTAATGGCAGTCTGTCTCAAAGCTGACGAAGGCGAACACCACGCCGAAACGCGTACGAGAAGAAAAGACAAGTAAGTTTCACAAGTTGAAAGTTTCAATATTCTATAAAGAAAGAAATAAAGACTGGAAACGATGTTGCTCTTAAAAGAATCAGATTGGACAGTGACCAAGAGGGTGTACCATCTACAGCAATTAGAGAGGTGTCGTTGCTTATGGACCTACGGCATCCAAACATAGTTCATCTGTTTGGTGTTATGCAAGGTGATGAAAAACTTTACTTAATAATCGAGTACCTTTATAAAGATCTGAAAAAGTATATGGACCAGACTACAGGAGACTTACCAGTGCCATTAGTGAAAAGTTACATGTACCAGATGTTGTCTGCTTTGCACTACCGTCACTCTCACTGAATCATACACCGTGATCTCAAGCCCCACAGCTTGCTTCTAGATACGAAAGGTCACATAAAATTAGCAGGCTTTGGCCTAGCGCATCCGTTTGACGCTAAAAATTTTAAGCTAAGAACATCACTGGTATTGGACAGAATTTAAACTATTTACGGCCACGACTACTAAAGAATAAACTATAAAGAACTATAATATTCTATAAAGAATACGTTCGGCAGAAATAAACAGCATTGGGTGCAGACAACATTCGCAAATAGGTTAGAGCAAAGACGGTTTAAGAATGTTGTGCGATGATAAAATATGCGAATGTGTATGTCAAGAAAATAATAACAAAAAAATTTCACTTAATATAAAATCCAAAGATTACATAATATAAAATAAATACTTACTATGAAAAACACACCACACTCACGAAACACAAGCACAGATATACACGAACACTTGCACACCAACAAAGCGAAGAAAACACCTAAACACGGCTGCCGATTGTTTGGATGGCCGAAACGCAGCATTTATATATTTTCCTTACTCTCGCACGCGCACTCACAACCGGCCCGGCCAGGCCAGGCACGACCAGGCCGTTCAGGTATAAGTTTTCGGTCCAGTTCAAAACTATAAAATTTTTAATTTAGCTTATAACCCAAATTAAACTGTAATTTTTGTAATCTTCACGAAATTGTGAGGAAAATGAGTCCAAACAACTCATAGTTGAGACAAATATGAGTATTTTAGGGATTTTTAAAGCAAACGCAGAATTAGAGTACTTAATAAAGATTTTATTATAAAATAATAAGTAAGTTGGTGATATCTTGATGATTATAAACAAAAATGTATTTACAGTTTATATTCATGGTGCACAATTACGTCGCTAACATGAACACTTTTATTTTTTCTAAAATATCAAATGCTGTCTTGTATGTAATATTCATAAAAAATTATTTTCTTTAAAAATGTATCCCAATGAAAAAAAAAACAAGTACATTATAAACTCCTGGACACTCCTATCATTGAGTCCTTCACTAGCCCAGTCTTCATCGATGGAATTCTTGGCGTGCGTGACATATTTCGGCCATACCTCTGGGGCGATCGTGTCGATTGCTTCGAAAAAAGTTTTTTCACATCTTTAAGCTTAAAGATGTTGTTTCGTTCTTTCACAAACGACTTCATATATGACCAAACCATCTCGATTGGGTTGTAGTGATAGTGATAAGGTGGAAGTCGAATTACTGTGAACTCCTGGAAAAATACTTTACATTCAAAGATGGGTCGGTTATTGAACCACTCTGAAAAAACATGTTAAGAGTTGTTTTCCTAGTTGGTGACTCATGGGGTACTTTCGGGAAAATATTTTATATTTAAAGATGAGTAAGTTGTTGAACCACGTTAAATTTTATTTGATATAATATGCAATGTACACACAATATACACTTTACTAAATAATTCAAATTTTAAACCTGCTCAATCAATGCTAAAAAATGGTCTTAGACCTCAGTAGGTTTCTGCTGTGGAATACCATTCGCTTAGTCTTTCTGACGGAATGTGTGTAATCCACTTTGACCTGTACTGCCATAACTTTATAAAACTTCAGTCTGGTTCCTTTTCGAGTTTCCTTCAACTTATGAGGGTCCATCGAATGGTGCCTTACTTAAGCTGAAGTCTACCCAATTTATAGATGTCGACCTCTCACTTGCAATATAAAGTAGGCATGACATAGCGGGGCGTGGTCGCAGTCACGAGACACGACTACAATACTGCAGCACTGCGCGGCCTTGTCGACGACACCTGCTGACCTGGGCGGCAACCCCAGCCACCAGACCACTTCAACAGGGCGGCCTTACCCTGTCCGTCTCTTGTCTTCCTTCATCAGGTGTTTCGCAATACTTATTTTGCAACGGTGATACAGTGAGCCACATCGACAATACAGCGCCTCCTTTCCTCTCTTTTATTTTACCAGATGGTTTCAGCTCACGAAGACTGTTTTAATAGTATAATCATCTCCTTCATGAACATCTGCTTCTTTTTCGTCGTCATCATCATCATCATCTTCTTCTTCTTCTTCTTCTTCTTCTTCTTCTTCTTCTTCTTCTTCTTCTTCTTCTTCTTCTTCTTCTTCTTCTCCTCCTTCTCCTCCTCCTTCTCCTCCTTCTCCTTCTCCTTCTCCTTCTACTTCTACTTCTCCTCCTCCTCCTCCTCCTCCTCCTCCTCCTCCTCCTCCTCCTCCTCCCCCTCCCCCTTCTCCTCCCCCTCCTCCTCCTCATCTTCCTTCTCCTTCTCCTCCTCCTCCTCCTCCTCCTCCTCCTTCTTCTTCTTCTTCTTCTTCTTCTTCTTCTTTTTCTTCTTCTTCTTCTTTATATTCTTCTTCTTCTTCTAGCTCTCCATTTCTTATTCTTCATGACAGACTGCCTTGGTGATGCTGTTATTCTTTTATATACTTATTCTACTACACTTTAGCCGGAGTCTCTGCTACGATGCCCACAGCGTTCTCGGCCGCTCCAAAGCTACTACCATTCGGTTTGCACTGTATTTGGGTTTTCCAAAGTAATCTGACATTCCTCAACCTAGCCACGCGTTCAAATCACAGTTTTATTTTAGGTAGGCTACGTACTGAAGGCGACTCGTCGAGGCTCGGGGGTATAATGTTGTATTACTACTATTAATATCTTCAATAAATACACTGCAAATAGGTTTATTTTTGCCTGACACACGTTTCACAGAAATTCTTCTGTATCTTCAGAGGTTTGTTTGAATTCAATTACAATTCTATTAATATGAAATTCGATAGGCCTATATAGTTTTTCATTATATAGTTTTCGTTGTTTGTGTAGTTTTACTTCATTACATAGTTTTTTGATTAAATTTAAACATTTTTTTGCCCTTGCAACCGAAGCAAATATGAAATTACTTAACTCGTGACGTACGAAATTATTTTATTTAACATGAAGATCGTATTTGTAAATTCTTCTTTGGGCGTTGCCTCTGTTTTATTCGATCGGCTATCTTAGGATCAGCTTGATGCCACTATGTCTCTAGTATACGGGTAGATTAGATGTTATGTTACATGATTTGTCAGTATAGAAGATTGTTTCACATTAGTACATAGGATCAGGGGCGGATTAAGCGGCTGGCGGACCTGGCGGCCGCCAGGGGCCCCCGAATCTCCAAGGGGCCCCGAGATCGATAGATTCCTAGTTAAGAACTGCCACAACAGAAAAGCGAAAGATGCAATATTTAATATTATTCACGTATTCTACATGTAAACGCAAAAGCCAAAAGCGAAAGACTCGTAACTAAAACTGTTAATTTATTATCTACATCAAGTATACTATAATGTCAAATATACATCTTATTAATAAGAAGTGATTGATTTTTACAAATCTCTTAGCACTATGAAAAGTTGCATTTGAATCATTTTAAATAAATACGTGAAATCCCGCCTGAAATTGCGACTGCGCGTTGCGATCGGTAGCCACCGCATTTTATGTCATATGCGATAGCACCAATGCAGAACTATCTCGAAGAACTCAGACGTATGAAGCTGTTATAGAACATTTTAGGGTAGTTTTTGATCAAAGATTACCAACTGAAGCAAAAAAGAACGCTATAAAAAAAAACTGAAGGATATTTACAAAAATGACATTGATATTTCTAATTTTGACGATGAACTGGACAAGTTCTTACTATTTCTACAAGAAAACAAAGATACCATCAAAACCGCATCAGAAATTTATCGAGCTGCAAGAGAAATGTCATCAACTTTTCCTAACGTAGAGATTATTTTGAAAATATTTTTAACACTACCGATATCAAATGTATCAGGTGAAAGATCTTTTTCAGTTTTGAAACGCGTTAAAAACTATTTAAGGAGTACAATGGGAGAAGACAGATTGAACAACATGGCCATATTATACATAGAACAAGAAAATTTGGACGAAATAGGTACTGCAAAAATAATTGATGAATTTGCCAAAGAGAAAACAAGACTCAAATTCATATAGAAAACCTTTTTTAAGCACTGAGGTAACTTAGTTACTGTTTAATTTTTTGAATAAATTTCTGATTTTTTTTGAAACATTGAGTTTTATTATTAGCTGCATATTGCCGGTTTAAGCAAGTCATTAAAAGTCTAATACTGAAATCTTTCCGAAAAAGCCATCACTTCCTTACACTATTTTTTAGTTTTGGGGCTAGGGGCCTCGACATTTTTACCGCCAGGGACCTCCGATCGGCTTAATCCGCCTCTGCATAGGATGTAGGAATGATGTTTAGAATTACAATTCAAACAAACCTCTGAAGATACAGAATAATTTCTGTGAAACGTGCGTCAGGTGAAAATAAACCTACTTGCAGTGTATTTATTTAATGATATTACATGGCAGACCTGCAGGAAACTCAACGAGTTACTTACAAAGGAATACTGCTACTATTAAGTAAGCCTATTTGCACTTACGACACACTTGTAGCTCTACAACTGTAACTTTTTAGCATCATCATCCACTTCACGTTTTAACACTGTTATCCCATTACGGTTTCCACCTGTTTCTCGGTCGACCTACGATTCTTCTTCCTTTTCCTTCTATCCTTTACAAATGTTGATACCTTTATCTTTTCATTTAAATTACATATGTGGATATCTCTGAGCGTTCTTCTCTGTTGTGATTTTGTTGTAGGCCACAGTTCACTGTCGTACATAAGCGTGATCACTGCTAGCCTTTATATAAAATTGCAGAATATAATTGTTAACTAGAAATTTCTCTTTTCTAGTTGTTAAAATTCATTTTCGGGCTGTTTGGGCGTGGTACATTATTTTCACCAAAAACAGACGTTTCGGCAGTGCCATCAACTCATCATCAGCGTAAAATTCAAAGATTCTGTAACGTAAGGTGGTATACGTTAGTGACCTCCACCACTACTGTGGTTAAGGCTGTGGTCACTAACCGTTAGTAACCTCCACCAGTACTGTGGTTAAGGCTACGGTCACTAACCGTTAGTAACCTCCACCAGTACTGTGGTTAAGGCTACGGTCACTAACCGTTAGTAACCTCCACCAGTATTGGGGTTAAGGCTATGGTCACTAACCGTTAGTAACCTCCACCAGTACTGTGGTTAAGGCAATGGTCACTAACCGTTAGTAACCTCCACCAGTACTGTGGTTAAGGCTACGGTCACTAACCGTTAGTAACCTCCACCAGTACTGTGGTTAAGGCTAAGGTCACTAACCGTTAGTAACCTCCACCAGTACTGTGGTTAAGGCTACGGTCACTAACCGTTAGTAACCTCCACCAGTACTGTGGTTAAGGCTACGGTCACTAACCGTTAGTGACCTCCACCAGTACTGTGGTTAAGGCTACGGTCACTAACCGTTAGTAACCTCCACCAGTACTGTGGTTAAGGCTATGGTCACTAACCGTTAGTAACCTCCACCAGTACTGTGGTTAAGGCTATGGTCACTAACCGTTAGTAACCTCCACCAGTACTGTGGTTAAGGCTACGGTCACTAACCGTTAGTAACCTCCACCAGTACTGTGGTTAAGGCTATGGTCACTAACCGTTAGTAACCTCCACCAGTACTGTGGTTAAGGCTATGGTCACTAACCGTTAGTAACCTCCACCAGTACTGTGGTTAAGGCTATGGTCACTAACGTATACCACCATACGTTACCGAAACTTCGAATTTTACACTGATGGTGAGTTGATGGCACTGCCGAAACGTCTGTTTTTGGTGAAAACAATGAACCACGGCCAAACACCACAGGAATGAATGTTAACAACATTGACTTCGGCCGTGTAATCCTGCGAAGTACATTAGTCTATTTTCTTGTTTTATTTGTCAGAAATCGGCCGAAATCTGGACCGCATATAGACCTACCCTTACCTTTCGGTCCAGATCGTTATTGTAATCATAAGAAACATCGCATTCTTAAAATCGCTTATCCGCTCTAACGTTTTGTTGTCTAAGACAATCTTGTCAATTATGCATTCCATTCCCGGCAAATTCATAATTTTTGTTTTACGAATTGCTATTTTCCGCTACTGTAGGAGTTAGAGACTGGCGGGCGATCTCGTGAATGCTGCGAGAGTTGTTTGTAGACACATAATGGAAAAGACCCGATATTTAACAATTATATTTATTTCTTATTTGTTGTGTTTGATATACGCCTCTTTATAATTCAACTTCTGCCTTTCCCATCGCAGTCTGTTCGTCAGCCTATAAAAATAAGCTTGGTATAAGTTTTAATAACATTTCTGGTTTACTGTCACAATTAGGCCTACTCCACCACCCACCCAGGAAATATTTCTGGACCATACCGCAGGGGTCCAGTGTGTTGACGGTCGCGCCACTTGGCTGGACCAAATCAGGAGACTCCTGTCGCATCGCAACTGTAGTCACTGCCTCGAGGTTTGTGACCTGCTGTGCTACATTGTGTAGGAAAACAAAGTGATCACGAAATCAGATAAACATTTCAATAATGGATCACATTTTCACTATCATCTCATTTGCATCGAGGACAGCGTTAATTATAGTTTGTAAACTAACGGGGCATTTAAAACGTTAACAATAGTAAGCCGATGAAGTAAAGACAGTGTAATTTGTTTTCAGATATTAGATAACAGAATAATACAGCCGAGATAACAGGAAACAAAGAATTTACAATAATGTTGCACCTTAAGCGTAGAGAGATCAGTTTATTGTGTCTACTCGCTTGCGGTGTTTCGACATCGACCTAAGGTCAAGAGTATGACCTCTGTGTTATCGCGCTGCGATCACAACACACAGGTTTCACTCCATGGACGGGGGACAAATGTAATTTATACCAACGAGAATTAAAGTTTCATGATTTCAAACCAATTTGAAGACGAGGAAAATGGATAGTGTCATTTTACTTTCCTCTATATAACTGTGGAACAACATGTCTCTTTAATTAAATTGCAAATATTTATGGTAATTAACATTTCTTTAATTACCGTGTTAACATTTATATGTCGTAAAGTGAACTCTTAATAGTTGACATTGTTATTGCGTGTGGATAAATTTAACTCGACTTATTTCACATTGTTATTTGTGACTAATTAAAGCTGGTAATTAGTGACTTCATTGGTGTCTTGTATTTTGTTTCCACTGTACCATACGACGATCACTGAGACCGTCGTAACATTAGCATAAGCTCTTTATAACGTCTACAAGATGTTTAAGGGTTTATTTTTGACCCCCCCCTTCCTAATGTGTTTACATGATACTTTACACCAACATAGATGAAGACGCTGTTCGGTCAGTGGAATAATTACTAATTATTATTTTGTTTGAAAGGTGCGTCTACTGTACGGGTGTCTAGGTGCCCGTATGGGTTCTGCTAACCCGTGTAGTCAAGTCAGGTATGTAGTCACAAATTATTCTACATAGCTGTTGTACAGTTGTGTATATAATAAATTAGTAGTTCTCAACAGACAAATCTTGCAATTTCCCGCCAGCGAAGCTATGTCGAGCATAATATCCGTTTTCTCTCATTTTCGATTTTGGTTTGAAACATCCTTCCGCCGCCGCCTCGTTTCGGCAACACTGACGACATTACACACTATGGAGTAGGCGTACATGGCTACTGTCCAACTTGCCTATGTCGCAGTCGCAGGAGTACTGAATCAGACGGTGTACCACTTTTTAGTGATATATTCCAAAACCGATTACATAATGAGGTCGTCGAAACGGCTTGTCCAAAACTTGTACATAATATAAACCTTTAACAAAACTTATTTGTAGAACATATGGACAGCACAAAACAAGAACGCGACTAATATGGTACTGTTCTCAGTATACTTACAGATATATTTTTGGGGTATGTCCATTTCTGTGTGCGTTTTGTTACGTCTTGAAGTATACAAGTGTGCTTGTCCTGACACATCGAAATAAAAGAAACAGGCGATTTTTATTTTTATCCATTTTGCTTAAATAATACCGACTGTACATATTTGGCTATACTGAATTTAAGGATTCAATTTCTGAGTTTTTTGTATGAACAAAAATGATGCTTACATTTTGCAGATTTTTTTAAAATCCTGAACTGTTGTGAAACATATTTACATAAAAGGACAGATTTACATTAAAAAAATTCAATTAAAAGCAAATTACATAAGAGAAACAGTTTTCTTTGTACAGGTCATCCCACTAAATTGTCATTTTTGCATGTCTGTCTCAAACTTTTTGTTTTTTATATAATGAAAAAATAAATAAATAGCCTACAAGTTATAAAAAAGGATGTGCGTGAGACAAATTAGCTCCAAAAGGACAAATATGTCATGAGAAACTGTAATTGAAAACCGTAAATCCAGTTTGCATTAAGAGAGTGACTTCTCATTTTGGATATGGCGGTGTTTCACGCAAAATATGTTACAGTCGGTTTTAATTTTTTCTTCAGTGAACACATTTTATTGAAAGACACCAGCAATTTGTCACGTTAATGAGACGCCGCAGTGTTGGCAAAAAAAGAAAAAAGTCTAGCCTGTTTACACTGACTGCCAATAATTGACATGACCCCATTCTGTACGCATAACACAAAAGGTTAGAGAGAATGAATCAGAATGAAAGTTGTCGCCGCCGCCGCCGCGGAATCGTAACCCGACGACTAAACTGTCACGGGAAAGCAATGCAGCGCTGTGAGATAATTATTGTGATAGCCGTGGCAGCGGTTGTACTGTACGTACGCAAGGAGAATAAGAAACAGGTAGCCGCTGCCGTTACCGACCGACGCGACGTCGCCATGGGGACGAAACTCTCGACTAATCTGAACATGTGACCAGTTCTCTCACCTGTTGGAATTATGTACAGATATTTCTGACGCAAATGAAGGTCAGCCATTGAATTTAAGGAAGTTTCAAACTTTTGATGAGCATAAATCATCATATAGATGTTAGTCAGGAAATTAATTGTCGCTTATGTATAACATAAAAACTTAGTTGGGCTGGTGACAGTAGCGTATCTTGAATTTGTCTTCGAGGGGGGGGGGGTCCGTGTCGTGTCAGCTTCATACAAAAAAAAAACAAGTTAACACTAATCAACATTATCGTCTTTAAAGTGGCTGAAAAAAGCGTGATAATATCCTGAAATCAGTTCCATTAAAGTAAACGGTAATCTTTTTCTTCTGATAGTTCCTATTCGTTTCGGATGTTGGATATCATACAGACTATTTTAGCTTTCTGTTTTTAATCAATATTAAGTCAGTTGTATTCATGCCAAACCTGGTGCTTAAATTTCTCAGCCATGAGATTCTCGGTCGCTCAACTCGTCTCTTTCCAAGTATTTCTCATGAGATCTCCCAGATACTGTAGCTTTCTTACCTTTACTGTGTTAATAACTTCCCTCTATTTCTCCATCTTTCTAAGAACTTCTACATTACTTATATGTGCTGTCCATGAAATGCTCAGTATTCTACGGTAAATCCACATTTCGAAAGATTAAACGGTAATAACACAATAAAAATACGCGTTATTGCAACATCGTTAAAAAATGTTTATTGATTGAATTGATTTTCCTATATTTCGTTTTTCAAACGCATACCTTAATGCTGTGTAATAAACCTGTTTGTATATTTAAAAAAGAGCTACTACTATATTAGCGCACACAGCTGAAAAATAAATAAAATAAATAATTATAAACAAATAAAATAAAGCACTGTGGTCAGGCCGGTGATCATGTATGGAATTGAAACTATGTGCTTTCAGAATTTGGAACCTCTTCTTAAAATTGAACCAAGGATTCTTCGGAAAATGTATGACCCCATGAAAACCGAAGATGGCTACAGGCATAGACCCAAAGAAGAGCTGTACAGGGATCTGGAACATCTGGAAACGACTTTCCGAAGGAAAAGACTGAGATTCCTTGGGCATATGGTTCGGAAGGATCGGTCCAGATTAAATAGACAAATTTCCAGTCTCAATGTATACACCAAACAACTCAAGGAGGAAATGATGAAACTGGGTATCTCTTTGAACGACTGTGTGGATAGAAATACGTACAGAAACAAAATGCAAAATCTGCAAAATCTTGAGGCTCTCTGCGGTGAGAAGAAGACGAGAAAGGGGTGGACAGTGGTAAGGAAGGCGGCGCATAATGTGCGAATGAGAGCCTTCTGGCAGACGAAGAAAAGGAAATGATATCCGCGTGGTCCACAGCTGGCCTGTTCGTGTAAAAAAATTAAGAGCTTAACAAACATCGTCAACTTTTTCGACCCTCCGAGAGGAGTCCGATCCCGTTCGTCCCGCCTCCCGCGTAAATAAATTCTCTTGGGCTACATCCGATTTGATGGGAATACGCGTAGTGTAGATGTAATTGAAATATGTTACACAGATATCTCCAAGCCTATGAAAGAAAATAAAAGAAAAGAAACCTTAATTTATAGAGGATCTCAAGTAAAAATCAATAAATCAAAGTATAAAGATTCACTGTATATTGTACAATGTTAAACTGGAGCTGACGAAAGAATCACAACGAGAGATCGTTTTAATGCCGAGAGAAAGTCGCGGAGACACAAAAGTTGTTAACGAAGCAATTGTTTAATTGCCTTGTTGTCGCCACTGTTAATTGTGTTGTGTTTAAAAACCATTATTTTGAATTATTCCTCCTAACGATTTCACAATTTACAGAGTCCAGTTATTATGACGTCACTATTCGTGTTCTTACTGTTATATAGCCTGAAATTAATTGCGGTAGTTTTGTGAAGTGAAATTTGCATTTGAATACTATTTATAAGATATAGAACTAATTACCTTGTTTTTGTTTACATGTACCATTTATTGTGTTGTGTCTTGTTCCAGGTATGATGATGTGCTATTTTAACTACCACCTAACGATTTCCAGCTAGACAACATTCGGTATGTAAATTGTATGTATCATAATATTAAGGGCGTAATTTATTCTATTATATGTGGTGACATTATTATTTGTACTATCGAAGAATCTAGTGTGTGTGTGTGTGTGTGTGTGTTGTTTCTATCACGTAGTATTTGAGTGATTTTGACAACTATCGGTGTGTGTATTGTATAATATATACAGGAAACCAACCACAACTGACATGGTCATACACAACACATCAAACAATCCAACGCAACACAAACATGCGGCATTCAACCATATGCTCCACAGACTAACAAAAATACCATTACGTAAACAGGATTATAACGAAGAACTCAACACAATCAAATATATAGCAATAAAAAACGGCTACAACCCTAATTTAATAAACAAACTACACAAACACATCATAAACAAAAACAACAAAACAATAAATACCAACAACACACAACAAAATACATACATCACACTCACATACCATAACTCCTACACACACAAAATCGCCAACACATTCAGGAAACACAAGTACAAAATAGCATACAGAACAAACAATACCATCAAAAACATATCAATGATACAAACACGGACATAGACAAATACAACAAAACAGGTGTTTACAAATTAAACTGTAATGATTGTAATAGTTTCTATATAGGCCAGACGGGAAGATCTTTTTCATCACGTTACTCTGAATACCTAAAAGCTCTATCCAGCAACAACATACATTCAGCGTTTGCCACACACAAACACACAAAAAACCACAGCTACACCAACATAGATACTAATCTTGAGATATTACACTACTTACGTAAAAGTCGAAAACTTAACACAGCAGAACAATATGAAATATACAAACACTACACAACACAACCAAACAGCATACTTAACGACCAATTACACTATAAATCGCACACACTCTTTGACACAATTATACATAAAACCAACATTAATTCGGATCCCCGCGCCAATTCCCTTCCACCACACACCACCCCCACTCAACCTACCAACTAAAAACCGTTAGATGTTACTGACAGTCTGTCTCACACCGCTGACGAAGGCGCACATCACGCAGAAACGCGTACGGGAGGAAACAAAGTAAGTTCACAAGTGAAAGTTTAATAATCTATATTCCTTTATTCTCTCCAGAACCGACTGAAACTTCAGGTCTTTCCTTATGCCGTCGTTTTGTAGATGATCTCTCAAACTGTGTCCCTTAACTGCTCTTACAAATTTCAATTCCCATGCCTGTATTTTTGAAATATCTTTTTCCAGAAGAATCCATGTTTCACATCCATACATTAAAGTCGGTACAGCCACGACCTTATAGATCTTTAGCTGTGTCTCCCTCTGCGTTTTATTCTTCAATACTCTGTGACGATTTAAAAATTATTTAAATAGCACAAATTAAAATGTTTGTTTTTATAACAAGTGAGAGTATTATCCACCCCTTATCTGCACCTAGATTCCTGTATCAACGTGCAAATTGTCCAGTACGAACACGCAAAGTACAATGTTATTAAGCGGAAACTAATAATTCTTTTAATTAAATAAAAGACTTATTAATAATAAAGGAAATATCTAACTCATAACAAAAAGGTAGCATAATTTATTACTAGTTAATTAATGAACAATTAATAATACTAAAGGAACGAACTACTTTTCTCAGCGCGTAAACCGCGCCAGCTTACAGACTCCCTGCCGCTAAACAAATCCCAGACGCCGGAGAAACTTCGACATGTAAGCAGGTCAAAAATGTGTTGCAAAGTTACACTTAGGTGTATACCGCTAAACAATGATACAACCAGACGTTAGTTGTTATAATTGATTTAATCCAATGTAGCGTTGCGTAAAACTAAAAAAAAAAACTAGTAATGTAGTGCGTGGAGCAAATATTGGTAATATAAAAAAAAAAAAAAAAACAGCCGACACATCTCTTTACAAGCAGTAAGTGGTAAGATAGGTTCCTTACCATATTAAAGTAAACAGCAGTGCTGCTAAAATAAGAACAATTAAAATGTAAATGTGAACAACCAACTCCAGAAGAAGAAAGTTGCAACAACCACCGTATGAACTCCAAGTAGCAGAATCCAATCGTCATGACCTAGACTACAATTTGGAAACAATCAACTAAATGGAGGATCCAGAGGAACAACGAACTACACCCAAGAAGACCTACTGAAGAAGACCATCACGAACACCCACAGCAAACTCACGTTCTATTCAGGTGATATTAAATCATAACATTTGTGCATAACTTTTTTTTTTTTTTGAAACCGAAACAAAAAGAACAGTAAAGTTTCTTGTAAAGACTTTTAAATAACTTAAAGATTAGCATATAAATGTTTGTAATTTCTGTAATGATATAGTAATAACCTGATAATCTTTAAAGGTAAAGTAATTCTGAAAATTACATCGGACTATTCTTCAAATAGTTAGGATGATGTTGTGATATATTAGAATATTGCAAAGTTAAGACCCGGATCCGTGGTAACTGAAATAATACACGGCTAAATGATTTTGAGATAAAAAGAGTTAAAAATTTAAAGAATATTTAATGCAGAATTTATAAGAATTTTTCTTTTAAAAGTAAAGTAAAGTAAGTAAAAAATTAAAGGATGACCATTAAAGCTATTACTTTTATACTAAGTTAAAATACAAGAATAAAGAGATGTTTTCGCTAATATCCAGAGAGTGAATAAATTTATGTAACCCTTGACTAATTCCTGATATATATATTGTCATAATTTGTTGGTAAGAAAATTTTACTAACAACGGCAGCTAGTTTAATTAACAGTGAACAATTGAACTGGTTCCCGATGTTATAATGTCTTTGCAGGAGAGACGTTATAAGTCGTCTTACTGTCCCACAGGAAAAATAAATTTATTTAACTTTCTCTCAATCTCGTTGTCCTTCCTAAATGAGATATCACATCCCAAATAAATAAAATGTGATACCTGCTCCAAAACGCTATTATCAATTACAGTTTTTCTGTTGAACTATTCCAGTAAACTGAATTTTACATGGAAGGGTGCCAGCAGCCCGTCGCACAACCGCCAACCTGGAGGACCAGGTGCATTGATATCTGAATTGGTGTGCAGTGTGGTGGGTAGGACGGCGCCACACTTTTAAGAACGCATTGTTACCACAAAGGGGTCTGATTGTTAACCGTTTCGTTGACATGACGATACGGCGCATATGTAAATATATTGTTACGTAATGCGGAAAAAGTGTTCCGCATTACAGAACATTCTACGTGTTTCTGGGCTATTCCGGCTGTAACGTTGTGCGCGTACGTGATTCTCAACATGCGTTAGCGAGACTGTTCCAGACTTCGCCGGCCGCGCGCACTGTGACAAGGCAACAAGCAATTACGCTCTAGTGTACAGTTGATGCTTATTATGGATTATTCTGGAATTTAAGCGGGATATAAATACAAGGCATTCAGCGACGGTCAGTTCAGTTAGAGTGGCGACTTATTCCAGTGCGGTTCGAAGTATTGTGGCGAAGTGTTATGTGTTTTATAATTGTGCGAGACTCTATTAGTTGACATTTTTAATTGCGTGTGAACAATTTTTATTTGATTTCTTGTAAGAGACTATCTTGTTGATTACAAACTGTTTGTGATAATTCAAAGCTGTTAATTAGTGACTTCATTGGCGTCTTGTATTTTGTTGTCCACTGTACCATTGGAAAAACAAGTGTAATACTGATGCTGAATTTGTTATTGCAAGCGTAAAACGTAATGACAGGTCAGGTCAGCTGCTATCCGATAAGTTTCTCTCCCTCCCTCTCTCTCTCTCTCTCTCTCTCTCTCTCTCTCTCTCTCTCTCTCTCTCTCTCTCTCTCTCTCTCTTGGCTTGATGCCTTTCGTTATAACAATGATTTATCGGCAGTGGACTGCATATTTATTAACCCATACGCGCGCGACTGTGATTGATTCGAATTTTATATAAATATACCCATAGGCCTAAGTGCCATTCGTTATACTTTCCTTGGAGTGTCAGTTGGTTTCGTAATTCAATACATCGTGCAATCAGCTGTGTAGCCGCGGATCTATCACTCTGTAGTTACAAACGGCTCTGCAGCTCAGAGTGTCCGCTTACTCATTAACAACTCATTTTTAATGTTACAAGGGGTCAAACATTGACAACTCCGACTGTGTAGCAAGCTATTCTAGCCCAGTAGCATAATTTACTGTAAAACATGGTACTTCTTTTATGTGATAATTAAGTCTTTCAGAATTGTTATTAATAAATTTTTTTTATCTTTGTTACATTGTATTAGTGACAAGGAAAGGGATCCCACAACATCTAATCAGAGCAATACAGAGTATTTATGTGGAGAATAAAATCTTTATAGAAGCAGGGAAAGAGAGAACAGCCCCTAGAGTTGGCCTGATCAATTGTAGAGTATGACAAGGGTGTCCATTATCACCTTCCCTTTTTAATTTATATATCGACGATGTCATACAAAACTGGCAGACGTGTCTTCCAGAACATTTTATGACTGGTCTCTCAACAATTGACACTTTGTTGTTTGCGAACGATCGGGCTGTTCTGTTGGTCTCTGAAAACAGATTGCAGATGGGTATACATTTGTTAAATCGAATCTGCAAAGACTCTGGAGTACAAATATCCACACGTAAGACCAAGGTGATGGCTTTTCCTGGAACTGATCCCGTACGGGAAAAAATTGTTATTGATGGTAATGTTCTGGAACAAGTTAGCAATTTTGAATACCTGGACTACAGTGTGTCTTATAATGCAAGCAACGACGTTGTGAATAAATTGTATAAGTTCAACCTTATGTGCGGGACCATTAGGCAAACCCTTAAATCAGCAAGTAAAGGAACACGCCTAAAATTCTACAAGGTGATGGCCCTTCCCACACTTCTTTATAGGTCTGAGAATTGAACTTTAACGAAACGCCAGGCCAGTCGCATCCAAGCGGCTGAAATGAGATTTGTCAGGCACGTGGCGATGTATACTTTCTCCATTATCATAGAAGTAACACAGATATATGGCTGGAACTGAATATTATGAATATACTCGACAGGATCGCCCAGTATCGGCTGAATTTGTGGGAACATCTTTGGCGAATGGATGACTGCTGCATCCCCAAACAACTACGGAACTACAAGCTGAGGTGACGGAGAGGTGTGGAACGTCCGAGGAAGCGCTAGTGTGACGAGCTCTAATTTGAGACCGGAACAAACATTCCTTGGTTTTATCCGTGAAGATGAAGATGATGATGATGATGGCATTCTATTAGAATTATTATTATTATTATTATTATTATTATCTTTTATTATTTTTTTAATTATTTATCCCAATCGTAGACTGAAAACAATTCATTTCCTTCATATTTTTAATGGACGTTTACCTTCCAGTTGAATAAATAGAATAATTTCCTGAAGTTTGGTACAGTCTCTGTATGCTGTGCACTTTTGGAAACACCTGTATTTCAACAATCACAATGAACACGACAAAAAATTTCAGAACTGGCCAAAATTGAGAAGGAAGGTAAAAACACAGTACTTGTAAACAATGCAAACTATCAGCGGCAGGTGTTGGACTAACTTGAGTAGAGGCGATAAAAGTGAAAACAAAAGTTAAAAACACAATACAAGAAGTAGGGAGCAGTTGTTGCTTCAGACGTGAATCGTGTGTGAAAAACGTAATTTCCAAACTGTAAAACGTCTCTCTTTGTTGTTGCCGGCTGTGCTGTTTTGTATTGTTTTATTTTATTTTTATTTATTTATTTTTTTAATAACAGCGTATTGTTGTCGAACGCTTTGGTTACAAGTAAATTCGCCAGTAACTGGTTGTTACGGAGCAAAGAGTTGCCGCAACTGTCGCGACTTTAGATCGTATACAAAGTGACTGTTTGTTATCCCTGGCAGACGGTGGTGCCAGGTACCGGGATTTTTTCCCACCGTGAAACAATTTCAAAGCTCAAAAATCCTGTGTGAGTAATTAGTGGGGATTTTCTTTCAACAGCCACTATGCTCTTTCTTCCAACACTATAAATTATTGTTTAAAAACTGCAGAACGTGTTATCAGAACCAGCCAGTCTACATAGCCTGTAGGGAAACATATACAGTATGTGCTTTCCTCAGCTGATACTATACTATACTCTACACGCAATGATAAGTGATAATGTTGTTGTTGAGTAATGGAAACGTTGGGGGTCATCAATTCCAGTGCTGGTGTATTAGACAAGAACAAATTGTCAGCTGTAACAGTGATACGGCAAAACACACACGCAGCCAAAATATACCAGTACATACAGACACCTAGTTTTGGATAAAACAGGTATCATAGTAGGCAGCCAAAATAGGTAACACAATAGGTCCACTGTAACAGAAATAACACAATAAAAATACGCTTTACAGAATCACTGTTTAGAAGATACTTTAATAAGTCTGAAAATTATAATCAATTTTGTCGTGGCGTCGTCAAACTTTGGCACAAAAACTAAATGTTCTTCCCGTGGCCCAGACCCTAGTTGAACATTGTCGTCCCAGCAGTCGGCGCTTGGCCTTCTGGTGCCCGATATCTGTCCCATTTTTATGTTCTTGGCTGTCCACTAATTCGTTCTAGACAACCTACCCATCCTAGACTTTGTAGCCTAATACGTACCTCCATACTACTCTTGTTCATCTCTCGTTATATTTTGTTAGCAGAATTAATTTATTTAAACATTCTATAAATGAATTGGTTAAAAACTTCACAACGCGTTGTCAGAATCAGTCAGTCTACATAGCCTGTAGGGAAACATGTACGTACTTTCCTCAGCAAAACTTCACAACGCGTTATCAGAATCAGCCAGTCTACATATCCTGTAGGGAA
Source organism: Magicicada septendecula (assembly GCA_034769895.1). Taxonomy (NCBI): domain Eukaryota; kingdom Metazoa; phylum Arthropoda; class Insecta; order Hemiptera; family Cicadidae; genus Magicicada; species Magicicada septendecula. The sequence goes on from CM068371.1 coordinate 7,008,656, forward strand.
ACATGTACGTACTTTCCTCAGCAAAACTTCACAACGCGTTATCAGAATCAGCCAGTCTACATAGCCTGCAGGGAAACGTGTACGTACTTTCCTCAGCAAAACTTCACAACGCGTTATCAGAATCAGTCAGTCTACATAGCCTGCAGGGAAACATGTACGTACTTTCCTCAGCAAAACTTCACAACGCGTTATCAGAATCAGTCAGTCTACATAGCCTGCAGGGAAACATGTACGTGCTTTCCTCAGCAAAACTTCACAACGCGTTATCAGAATCAGCCAGTCTACATAGCCTGCAGGGAAACGTGTACGTACTTTCCTCAGCAAAACTTCACAACGCGTTATCAGAATCAGCCAGTCTACATAGCCTGCAGGGAAACGTGTACGTACTTTCCTCAGCAAAACTTCACAACGCGTTATCAGAATCAGCCAGTCTACATAGCCTGCAGGGAAACGTGTACGTACTTTCCTCAGCAAAACTTCACAACGCGTTATCAGAATCAGCCAGTCTACATAGCCTGCAGGGAAACGTGTACGTACTTTCCTCACCAAAACTTCACAACGCGTTATCAGAATCAGTCAGTCTACATAGCCTGCAGGGAAACATGTACGTACTTTCCTCAGCATAACTTCACAACGCGTTATCAGAATCAGTCAGTCTACATAGCCTGCAGGGAAACTTGTACGTACTTTCCTCAGCAAAACTTCACAACGTGTTATCAGAATCAGCCAGTCTACATAGCCTGCAGGGAAACGTGTACGTACTTTCCTCAGCTGATACTATCGTGCACCACATAGCACAATCTGTACGCAGTGATAAGTGATGTTGTTGTTGTTCAGTAATGGAAACGTTGGGCTCATCAATTCCAGTGTTGTAGTAGACAAGAACAAACTGTCAACTGTAACAATGATACGACAGCAACGCGACAACAATGTAATGATCGTGGAATGACATCAGATACGACATTATAAAGAACTGCTGTAACTGCGTACAGCATAAGGTGTGTTCACAGTGTGTTTTATGTAGCGTAAATGATTAACCTGGTCGCAGCCACCGGTACAGAAAGGTGCATGTGTGTGTGTGTGTGTGTGTGTGTGTGTGTGTGTGTGTGTGTGTGTGTGTGTGTGTGTGTGTGTGTGTGTGTGTGTGTGTGTGTGTGTGTGTGTGTGTGTGTAATAAATAACACCGCGGTTTCCACAAACGTGGACGGCGTGTACATTCGCGCACACAGTTACCTTGCCTTACTTTCTACTTATGTCTGTAGTTTTCTTTGTCATTTTTCTCACCACAATATGACAACACTGTTGTTTCTTTATATTTTTACTCCGTCTACCGGTATGATTTATTCTATATCGTACTGAAAATATTTTTCTTTGTTGTGTCTAGAATTGAGTGAATTTCTGTCTGCACAAATGCGTTGTGAAACGTCATGTCTCATTACTGTTGTATATCGACATACAACGGCACAAATGTATACTTATGTTGATTTATATGGCATGTTTTTTAACAACAAAGAATGAGATCAAAAATACGATACAACAGGGAAAAAAGGCTATTCGTTTGCTAAACTCGTTACTTTGGTCGAACAAAATGAAACTTCAAACTAAACTGAATCTACACAACTATTGTGGAGCCCATTTTAACTTATGGCTGCGATTGCTGGCAACTTTCAGATAAAGAGAAAAAGATGATAGAAACTGTGGAAATGGACTTCTTAAGAAGAGCGTGTAATATTTCTATAAAGCAATATGTTAGAAACGAAGGTATAAGAATGAAAACAGGGCGCATATTTACAACAGCAGAAAGAATAGAATCCAGAGAGTTGCTATACTACGGTCACGCAATGAGGATGGAGGAGAAGCGATGGCCAAAGAAAGCATTGAGTTACACACCACAAAACAGGAGAAGAAAGGAAGACTGACAACACAATGGAGAAAAGGAATTAGGAAAAGCATGAGAGATCGAGCTATTGAAGACAATGACTGGAAAGATTGGGAGAAATGGCGATCGAAATGCGGGATGCGGGATAGACTGTAGGAGCCCTGCTAATAATAATAAATGTTTTTTAAGTGGACCTTTAAATGGCCAAATGCTATCGTGATCTCCTCAAGTACATACCTTCAAACTTTAACTGACTTTAATTATTCCTATTACTCTACTATCTAAAGTGATAAATTTCACAAGAATGTGTAGAACGATTTGGAGAACGTTGGGAAATAAATGTAGAAAAGAAACCCAAATAATATTTTATGAAAACAGTGGCAATACCTACACTACTGTATGGTTCTGAAACTTGGGTCGTAAACAAAAAAGATGAACAGAAGATACAAACAGCAGAAATTAATGAAATTTCTGAGATCAGGTAAAAGGTGTAATAAACGAGATCATATAAGAAATAAGGAGAGAAGAAGTGATTTAGATATTTTTGCAGTTAATTAAAGGATTAAGGAATACAGAAGAAAATGGATTTCAACACATAGATAGAATGGAAGAAAGTAGAATACCGAAGATAGCGAAAGATTACAGCACTAGAGGCAGAAGAAAACCTGGTAGGCCTAAGAAAATGTGGACTGTGGAATAGGAACAGACCGCTAAAGCCTATAACCGTCAAGAAGATAATGATGATAACTCTATTATCGACTTTTCCATGAATTTACTGTAGTACTATGTTAACCTTTGTAACTTTCGAGTAGCATAAATGTCTTCTAAGAACGTTACCAATGTCCTGTAGAGTAAGACCAGTGGTAGGAGTACTACCTTTGAGCCTTTGTCTTTGAGTTTCATTCGGAGACCCACCTCCTAGCCGTAGTACCGTTGGGAAAACTTCCTGTTCCGCCTCTAGCACCGTTGACCATTGGATACCTTTAACTCTGGCCGTGCCCTCTCCGGATCTAACATTTTATAAGGTAATTGCTGTGGCAGTGTTGCTGTATGGTTCTGAAACTTGAGTTCCGGAGAAGAGGCATCTGAGTAGGACACAGGCACTGGGGATGAGATTCTTGCGCACGAAGGGATAGACTCTACAATGAATGCATTTGTCAATTGTTGGACTTTTTTAATATCCGAGATGGTATTGCAAAAAACAAAGAGACATGGATTGGTCATCTGAATTGGATGCCAGGTGGCTGGGTGCCTAAGGAAATTTGATAATAGAAGACTATTGGACAACGAAGTACAGGAAGATCTAGGAAGCGTCGGTGAAGTGGATGTATTTCCTTTGGAAACGAAATCGCCGTTTCGCCTGGTCCCTGATAGAAGAAGAAGAAGACTTTAACTTATTAGACAGTCCAGCTTGCTTGTATAAATATATTGTCTTATACACTAAGAGTTACATTAAACCATATAATTCAACATCATAAATACAAAATATCGGTATGGAGAACCATACATGACTTCCATATTCTAAGATTTATATTTAAAATTATTTTCGAAATGAAATATTACCATAGAAACTACTTCTTTCTACTTACTGTTTCAGCCTTAACCACAGTACTGTGGTCACTAACGTATACCACCTCACGTTATCGCACTCGATTTTCACTGATGATGGAGGTCGATGGCATTGCCGAAATGTCTGGTTTTGTAGAAAACATTGGACTACGGCCAAATATCCCGGGAAGGAATTTTAACAAAAACTACTTCTTTGTTGCCGATAACGTTGTACACATATATATCAGTGGCGAAGTTACATGGAGGCAATTGAGGCAATGCCTACCCTAAAAAATTCTGTAGAATAAAAATTATAAATACGTATGAACTACATAACGTAAAGATTATACATTGTTACTGCGACTGTCAAATTTATTAAACCGAAACGTGCTTTATTGAGCGACCGCTAGATGGTGACAGGTGAGATTCGGCATAGTTCGTTTAAAGCGAATGAGGCAACCTGAACTTGCCTCAGCGTTTTTTGTATACATCGTATGTAAGCAATATAGTGGTTAGATAGGGAAGTGTAGGGAGGGGGGATTGTCCCGCGCTGTACACATAGAGCGTTGAGGCATGCCTCACTTCTGTGGTCCAAACAGTTAAGTTAAAGCGCCTGTGTTGTTTCTAAGTGTTTATTTTATGCGGTTATTAAAAGTGTCACTGTTATTCCGCTGAACTAACAGATGATCAAGATTGTTATTTGAATTATTTGTAACATTAAACATATATATAGAAACTAATCAAGTTTAAAAATTTGAAGTTCAATCAGTTGTATTATTGTGTATGACTAATACAAGGATTGTTCAATAGACACACGTATAGAGCTGGAAAGCATTTTTTATTCAACGATTTTAAAAGAAGTCTCCAATAACATTAAGACATGAGTTCCACTGTTGCACTGACCTGTAGATCCCCTGCTAGTAAAATTCTTACGGCTGTTTGTGGAACCATTCGGTTACAGCAAACTCTAACTCAGCGTCCGATTTGACCCACCGTCCTTTTAGTGATTCCTTAAAAAAAATTTAAGATAAGATTTTTGCCTACCCATTCATTAACTACTAGCTTCGCCAGTAAGCAAATTGATGTCCATTTTTTCGGCTTGCACGCGTTATGTTGGTGTGGGTTTCGGCACTTTCCATTTAAAAAGCGTGCAAACGTAAGAAAATAAACATGAGTGAGGCCAGAAATAACGTGAATTGTGTGTGTGTGTGTGTGTGTGTGTGTGTGTGTGTGTGTGTGTGTGTGTGTGTGTGTGTGTGTGTGTGTGTGTGTGTGTGTGTGTTACCTGCCTTTTTATTGCCGTATTAAATGAAAAATATTATATTACATTAAAATGAAAAAATTTTAATTTTATTGCCTGGCAACAAAATTATTTTATTTTTAACAATTACCATTGTTTCAAAAAGTTAAAATAAATTTTCAAGTACTTTACTCTTGTTAAAACGTAAAAGGTTGCAGGTAAACTACCCCTTCCCCTTAACCGATCTTCACCAAAATCGAAAGTCCTTGAGACCTCTACAATTCAGGGACGTATGCAAAAAATTATTTGATTCTGTTTGAATTTGCGGCAGTTATCGTTTGCCATAGAAAATACGCTTGATAAAAAACATTGCAGGTAAACTACCCCTTCCCCTTAACCGATCTTCACCAAAAACAATAGGTCTTGAGTACTCTACAAATCAGGGCTGTATGCAGAAAATTATTTGATTCTGTTTGAATTTGCGGCTGTTATCGTTTGCCATAGAAAATACCCTTGTTAAAAAAACGTTGTAGGTAAACTACCCTTCCCCTTAACCGATCTTCACCAAAAACAATAGGTCTTGAGAACTCTACAATTTAGGGCTGTATGCAAATAATCTTTTGATTCTGTTTGAATTTGCGGCTGTTATCGTTTGCCATAGGAAATACCCTTGTTAAAACATAAAACGTTACTGGTAAACTACCCCTTTCCCTCAACCGATCTTCACCAACATCAATAGGCCTTGAGAACTCTACAATTCAGGGCTGTATGCGAAACATTATTTGATTCTGTTTGAATTTTCGGCTGTTATCGTTGGCAAAAAAAAAATTTCTTTTGATAAAAAACCGTTGCACGTAAACTACCCCTTCCCCTCAACCGATCTTCACCAAAAACAATAGGTCCCGAGTACTCTACAAATCAGGGCTGTATGCACAAAATTATTTGATTCTGTTTGAATTTGCGGCAGTTATCGTTTGCCATAGAAAATACGCTTGATAAAAAACGTTGCAGGTAAACTACCCCTTCCCCTTAACCGATCTTCACCAAAAACAATAGGTCTTGAGTACTCTACAAATCAGGGTTGTATGCAGAAAATTATTTGATTCTGTTTGAATTTGCGGCTGTTATCGTTTGCCATAGAAAATACCCTTGTTAAAAAAACGTGTAGGTAAACTACCCCTTTCCCTTAACCGATCTTCACCAAAAACAATACGTCTTGAGAACTCTACAATTTGGGGCTGTATGCAAATAATATTTTGATTCTGTTTGAATTTGCGGCTGTTATCGGTCGCCATAGGAAATACCCTTGTTAAAACATAAAACGTTACAGGTAAACTACCCCTTTCCCTCAACCGATCTTCACCAACATCAATAGGTCTTGAGAACTCTACAATTCAGGGCTGTATGCGAAACATTATTTGATTCTGTTTGAATTTTGCGGCTGTTATCGTTTGCCAAAAAAAAAAATTTCCCTTGATAAAAAAAAACCGTTGCAGGTAAACTACCCCTTTCCCTCAACCGATCTTCACCAAAAACAATAGGTCGCGAGTCCTCTACAAATCAGGTCTGTATGCAAAAAATTATTTGATTTTGTTTGAATTTGCGGCAGTTATCGTTTGCCATAGAAAAAAATCTACAGACAGACACACAGACACACAGACAGACACACACACAGACACTTTTCGGAAAACGACTTTTTTTCATGTTTTGAGTGTAGTACAATCAAAATCTGCAATAATCTCGAACACGATTTTTTTTGCCATCACCATACTTCCATTCCTTAAGGAATATGGAAGTAAAATTACAAAGAATTCTTTAGGAAAGCTTACTTTTGCTCTCATTGCTATAGAAAATATCGGTATGGAGAACCATACATGACTTCCATATTCTAAGATTTATATTTAAATCTTAATATCGCCTGCCAAGCGCGATATATTTTCTCTTATACATGATGTACATTAAAATGAAAAAATTTTAATTTTATTGCTTGGCAACAAAATTATTTTATTTTTAACAATTACCATTGTTTGAAAAAGTTTAAATAAATTTTCAAGTACTTTACTCTTGTTAAAACGTAAAAGGTTGCAGGTAAACTACCCCTTCCCTTTAACCGATCTTCACCAAAATCGAAAGTCCTTGAGACCTCTACAATTCAGGGACGTATGCAAAAAATTATTTGATTCTGTTTGAAATTGCGGCAGTTATCGTTTGCCATAGAAAATACGCTTGATAAAAAAACGTTGCAGGTAAACTACCCCTTCCCCTTAACCGATCTTCACCAAAAACAAAACGTCTTGAGAACTCTACAATTTAGGGCTGTATGCAAAACATTATTTGATTCTGTTTGAATTTGCGGCTGTTATCGTTTGCCAAAAAAAGAAAAAATTCCCTTGATAAAAAAAACCGTTGCTGGTAAACTACCCCTTGCCTTCAACCGATCTTCACCAAAAACAATAGGTCACGAGTACTCTACAAATCAGGGCTGTATGCAAAAAATTATTTGATTCTGTTTGAATTTGTGGCAGTTATCGTTTGCCATAGAAAAAAATACGCTTCATAAAAAATGTTGCAGGTAAACTACCCCTTCCCCTCAACCGATCTTCACCAAAACAATAGGTCTTGAGTACTCCACAAATCAGGGCTGTATGCAGAAAATTATTTGATTCTGTTTGAATTTGCGGCTGTTATCGTTTGCCATAGAAAATACCCTTGTTAAAAAAACGTTGTAGGTAAACTACCCCTTTCCCTTAACCGATCTTCACCAAAAACAACAGGTCTTGAGAACTCTACAATTTAGGGTTGTATGCAAATAATCTTTTGATTCTGTTTGAATTTGCGGCTGTTATCGTTTGCCATAGGAAATACCCTTGTTAAAACATAAAACGTTACAGGTAAACTACCCCTTTCCCTTAACCATCTTCACCAGAAACAATAGGTCTTGAGAACTCTAGAATTCAGGGCTGTATGCGAAACATTATTTGATTCTGTTTGAATTTGCGGCTGTTATCGTTTGCCAAACAAACAAAATTACCCTTGCTATAAAAAAACCGTTGCAGGTAAACTACCCCTTTGCCTCAACCGATCTTTACCAAAAATAATAGGTCGCGAGTACTCTTCAAATCAGAGCTGCATGCAAAAAATTATTTGATTCTGTTTGAATTTGCGGCAGTTATCGTTTGCCATAGAAAAAAAATCTATAGACACACAGACAGACAGACAGACACACACACAGACACTTTTCGGAAAACGACTTTTTTTCATGTTTTGAGTGTAGTAGAATCAGAATCTGCAATAATCTCGAACACGATTTTTTTTGCCATCACCATACTTCCATTCCTTAAGGAATATGGAAGTAAAAAGTAATGAGATCCATTGGCTCGTATTTCCTGCAATCTGCAGTACTGGTCGTTAACTTCCTCTGTGACGCTAGAACTCACAAGTGATACACCGTATACAGAACGAATCGATTTTATTCGGGTGTCGTACAATCGATTTTATGTCAGGTCTTTAGATATATTGCTAAATTAAAGACTGGAAACAATCCTTCTGCTGTCATACGGCCTGAAAACAATTTTCAACTTTCCCTTCCAGTTAAAACTTTAAACCAAAGAAAATCTGGTGTCAATGCCAACTTGATAATGTGCAAATATTCAGTTTCTTACTTCGTTGCGTTCTTTATAAGACATTATGTAGCTGAGAACAGCTGACTGAGCGAAGGGAGTTCATACTCTACCATTTGGCATTGTCTGTCTACCTGTCTATCTGTCTGTCTGTCTGGCAAAGGGATGTTTAATGGTAAATTTTGAACACACCAATAGATTTTCTTAAAACTTAGCACGGGTGTCTATACTTTCACTCTTTAGAACTCGATCCCCCCCCCACAAATAGTGGGTAGCGGGAGGAAAAAATGTGAGGAGGTACAAATTTTGAAAATCGCGCAAAAGACCATGTGTGGCGTACCAAATTAAAAGGAATTGTACCTGAAATCTGAATGTAGTTTAAATTTTTGGAAATTTCAAAATTTTGGACCCAAGGCCTAAAAAGTGGGACAAAAGTTTGATAAAATTTTAAATTCCAAGTGGCGTATACAATTGAAGAGAATATTAACGAAAATCTGAATATAGTGTACAGTTTTGAAATTTTCAAATTCTTTGACCATAGGGTTCAAATATTTGAAAAATGTGTAAAAATCCAACCGAAAGTCAGACTAAAAGGAATTTAAAACAAAACCTCTTGCTTAAATTATTTTGTAATTGCTTTACAACTGAACTTTAGTAATCAAAAATTAGTAGGGTAATAGGGATTTGTGTAATTTTTTGATAATCGAAAAATTATTAATATAAAAATTTATCCAATAATAAATGTACGCACATGCCAGCGTATACTCTCCGTGATCACAGAAGAAACACAGATATACGGCAGGAACGCTACTAGGTACCCGTACCTAGTACAGGTACAGCCATCGTTTTTTAAAATTTAATCCTTGTGTCTATTCCTGTTTTGTTATTTAATGTTCTATTTATTGTGCCACGTATTGCCTGGAACTTACTTATTTTACTATTAGAAAACAGTGTTAAAGGAAAACTTGTAACCCTAGTGGTAGGCTTTTATCTTGAAATAAATCTAGAAATGATCATATTGTTATGTAAATGACAGCGAGGTCATTTGTTAAACACTTCTCAGAGAAATAAATTACTTTTTATGGTGACCGGTTGACGCTGTCCGCAGTCGTAGATAAGGATCACGACTTGAGGCAGCAGCTGTAAAGTGAAGTAGGAGACAGGTCAAAGGCAACCCGCTGTGATTACGATGGGTTTCTCTAGTAACTGCCCCTATATACGGGGAGGGGGTTGAAGATGTAACTTTGATGGGTAGCGGCACATCAAAGACAACACCTGACCGACCCAACTTGTACGCCTATAGAAACTGCCTGAAGCGGACAATCAAAGTGTGGATTTATTTACAAGAAATTCTTGTAATATTATTTTTCCTTCTTTTAAATTAAAGTGGGAGTCAAGATGCACTTGGTTATACTGTTCTTTATAAGTGACATATTTTGATAAAAGTTTTTGGCATACTGGTACTGGTATACTTCTGTTTCCGTCAACTGTAGTGACATTTCCCAATCTGCCAGAAGCGGACAATCAAACCGTGGAATTTTTTACCAGCAATACTTGTAATATTTTTTCCCCTTCTTTTAAACTATAGAGGGAGTTAACATACTGTTTTCGTTGCTCATACGTTTTTCCTAAGTGAGATATTTCGATATAAGTAATTGGCAACACTGATATGCTTCCGTTCCCATCAGTTCTTGTAACATTTCTCACTTGGTCTAGTAACGGTTGGTCCGTTGTTAGCCGCTAAACGTGTCACGCCATTTGCAAGTAGTGTCCTAAATATAAATCCGGGCAGTGACTCGTTTCTACGGGTAAGAGGGCTCAACACTAGTGAATTCGTCTCCAGTTGATGGAGGTGTATGGTGACATCACAAAACGGTGCGAGCTATTCCAAAATGTCGGCTTATTACCGCCAGGGAAGGCTATAAAATTCAAAAACGCGTTCATTAGTTCTTGCTTCATAAATAGGCGAATCGCAGTGGACGAAATGCTGCTGCATTCGGTATTTCACATTGAAGTATGTACATAATCTCTGAGCCCATAAAATAGGCTGTATGCGCCCATCCTTTGGCACACGGCACGAGTGAAATTTTCAGTGGGAACACCCTCCTTACAGTCCTGACCTGGTCCCGTCTTATGAAAGAGGCCCTTGCGAAGCGGCAATATATCACGCTGATGAAGAAGTTGCAGACTCTGGATTGCAGATATCCAGAATTAAAACCAAGGTGATGGCTTTTTGTGGAACTGTTCGCGTACGGGCAAAAATTGTTATACATGGTACTGTTCTGGAACAAGTTAGCAGTTTTGAATACCTGGGCTACAGTGTGTCTTATAATGCAAGCAACGACGTGGTGAATGCCGTACGGGCAAAAACTGTTATAGATGGTACTGTGCTGGAACAAGTCAGCAGTTTTGAATACCTGGGCTACAGTGTGTCTTGTAATGCAAGCAACGACGTGGTGAATGCCGTACGGGCAAAAATTGTTATACATGGTACTGTTCTGGAACAAGTTAGCAGTTTTGAATACCTGGGCTACAGTGTGTCTTGTAATGCAAGCAACGACGTGGTGAATGCCGTACGGGCAAAAATTGTTATACATGGTACTGTTCTGGAACAAGTTAGCAGTTTTGAATACCTGGGCTACAGTGTGTCTTGTAATGCAAGCAACGACGTGGTGAATGCCGTACGGGCAAAAACTGTTATAGATGGTACTGTGCTGGAACAAGTCAGCAGTTTTGAATACCTGGGCTACAGTGTGTCTTATAATGCAAGCAACGACGTGGTGAATGCCGTACGGGCAAAAATTGTTATACATGGTACTGTTCTGGAACAAGTTAGCAGTTTTGAATACCTGGGCTACAGTGTGTCTTATAATGCAAGCAACGACGTGGTGAATGCCGTACGGGCAAAAACTGTTATAGATGGTACTGTGCTGGAACAAGTCAGCAGTTTTGAATACCTGGGCTACAGTGTGTCTTATAATGCAAGCAACGACGTGGTGAATGCCGTACGGGCAAAAACTGTTATAGATGGTACTGTTCTGGAACAAGTTAGCAGTTTTGAATACCTGGGCTACAGTGTGTCTTATAATGCAAGCAACGACGTGGTGAATGCCGTACGGGCAAAAACTGTTATAGATGGTACTGTTCTGGAACAAGTTAGCAGTTTTGAATACCTGGGCTACAGTGTGTCTTATAATGCAAGCAACGACGTGGTGAATGCCGTACGGGCAAAAACTGTTATACATGGTACTGTTCTGGAACAAGTTAGCAGTTTTGAATACCTGGGCTACAGTGTGTCTTGTAATGCAAGCAACGACGTGGTGAATGCCGTACGGGCAAAAACTGTTATAGATGGTACTGTGCTGGAACAAGTCAGCAGTTTTGAATACCTGGGCTACAGTGTGTCTTATAATGCAAGCAACGACGTGGTGAATGCCGTACGGGCAAAAATTGTTATACATGGTACTGTTCTGGAACAAGTTAGCAGTTTTGAATACCTGGGCTACAGTGTGTCTTATAATGCAAGCAACGACGTGGTGAATGCCGTACGGGCAAAAATTGTTATACATGGTACTGTTCTGGAACAAGTTAGCAGTTTTGAATACCTGGGCTACAGTGTGTCTTATAATGCAAGCAACGACGTGGTGAATGCCGTACGGGCAAAAACTGTTATAGATGGTACTGTTCTGGAACAAGTTAGCAGTTTTGAATACCTGGGCTACAGTGTGTCTTATAATGCAAGCAACGACGTGGTGAATGCCGTACGGGCAAAAACTGTTATAGATGGTACTGTTCTGGAACAAGTTAGCAGTTTTGAATACCTGGGCTACAGTGTGTCTTATAATGCAAGCAACGACGTGGTGAATGCCGTACGGGCAAAAACTGTTATACATGGTACTGTTCTGGAACAAGTTAGCAGTTTTGAATACCTGGGCTACAGTGTGTCTTATAATGCAAGCAACGACGTGGTGAATGCCGTACGGGCAAAAACTGTTATAGATGGTACTGTGCTGGAACAAGTCAGCAGTTTTGAATACCTGGGCTACAGTGTGTCTTATAATGCAAGCAACGACGTGGTGAATGCCGTACGGGCAAAAATTGTTATACATGGTACTGTTCTGGAACAAGTTAGCAGTTTTGAATACCTGGGCTACAGTGTGTCTTATAATGCAAGCAACGACGTGGTGAATGCCGTACGGGCAAAAACTGTTATAGATGGTACTGTGCTGGAACAAGTCAGCAGTTTTGAATACCTGGGCTACAGTGTGTCTTATAATGCAAGCAACGACGTGGTGAATGCCGTACGGGCAAAAACTGTTATACATGGTACTGTTCTGGAACAAGTTAGCAGTTTTGAATACCTGGGCTACAGTGTGTCTTATAATGCAAGCAACGACGTGGTGAATGCCGTACGGGCAAAAACTGTTATAGATGGTACTGTGCTGGAACAAGTTAGCAGTTTTGAATACCTGGGCTACAGTGTGTCTTATAATGCAAGCAACGACGTGGTGAATGCCGTACGGGCAAAAACTGTTATACATGGTACTGTTCTGGAACAAGTTAGCAGTTTTGAATACCTGGGCTACAGTGTGTCTTATAATGCAAGCAACGACGTGGTGAATGCCGTACGGGCAAAAACTGTTATAGATGGTACTGTTCTGGAACAAGTTAGCAGTTTTGAATACCTGGGCTACAGTGTGTCTTATAATGCAAGCAACGACGTGGTGAATGCCGTACGGGCAAAAACTGTTATAGATGGTACTGTTCTGGAACAAGTTAGCAGTTTTGAATACCTGGGCTACAGTGTGTCTTATAATGCAAGCAACGACGTGGTGAATGCCGTACGGGCAAAAACTGTTATAGATGGTACTGTTCTGGAACAAGTTAGCAGTTTTGAATACCTGGGCTACAGTGTGTCTTATAATGCAAGCAACGACGTGGTGAATGCCGTACGGGCAAAAACTGTTATACATGGTACTGTTCTGGAACAAGTTAGCAGTTTTGAATACCTGGGCTACAGTGTGTCTTATAATGCAAGCAACGACGTGGTGAATGCCGTACGGGCAAAAACTGTTATACATGGTACTGTTCTGGAACAAGTTAGCAGTTTTGAATACCTGGGCTACAGTGTGTCTTATAATGCAAGCAACGACGTGGTGAATGCCGTACGGGCAAAAACTGTTATAGATGGTACTGTTCTGGAACAAGTTAGCAGTTTTGAATACCTGGGCTACAGTGTGTCTTATAATGCAAGCAACGACGTGGTGAATGCCGTACGGGCAAAAATTGTTATACATGGTACTGTTCTGGAACAAGTTAGCAGTTTTGAATACCTGGGCTACAGTGTGTCTTATAATGCAAGCAACGACGTGGTGAATGCCGTACGGGCAAAAACTGTTATAGATGGTACTGTGCTGGAACAAGTCAGCAGTTTTGAATACCTGGGCTACAGTGTGTCTTATAATGCAAGCAACGACGTGGTGAATGCCGTACGGGCAAAAACTGTTATAGATGGTACTGTGCTGGAACAAGTCAGCAGTTTTGAATACCTGGGCTACAGTGTGTCTTATAATGCAAGCAACGACGTGGTGAATGCCGTACGGGCAAAAACTGTTATAGATGGTACTGTGCTGGAACAAGTCAGCAGTTTTGAATACCTGGGCTACAGTGTGTCTTATAATGCAAGCAACGACGTGGTGAATGCCGTACGGGCAAAAATTGTTATACATGGTACTGTTCTGGAACAAGTTAGCAGTTTTGAATACCTGGGCTACAGTGTGTCTTATAATGCAAGCAACGACGTGGTGAATGCCGTACGGGCAAAAACTGTTATAGATGGTACTGTTCTGGAACAAGTTAGCAGTTTTGAATACCTGGGCTACAGTGTGTCTTATAATGCAAGCAACGACGTGGTGAATGCCGTACGGGCAAAAACTGTTATAGATGGTACTGTTCTGGAACAAGTTAGCAGTTTTGAATACCTGGGCTACAGTGTGTCTTATACGAGCAATACCAGCAACGACGTGGTGAATGCCGTACGGGCAAAAACTGTTATAGATGGTACTGTTCTGGAACAAGTTAGCAGTTTTGAATACCTGGGCTACAGTGTGTCTTATAATGCAAGCAACGACGTGGTGAATGCCGTACGGGCAAAAACTGTTATAGATGGTACTGTTCTGGAACAAGTTAGCAGTTTTGAATACCTGGGCTACAGTGTGTCTTATAATGCAAGCAACGACGTGGTGAATGCCGTACGGGCAAAAACTGTTATAGATGGTACTGTTCTGGAACAAGTTAGCAGTTTTGAATACCTGGGCTACAGTGTGTCTTATAATGCAAGCAAAGACGTGGTGAATGCCGTACGGGCAAAAACTGTTATAGATGGTACTGTTCTGGAACAAGTTAGCAGTTTTGAATACCTGGGCTACAGTGTGTCTTATAATGCAAGCAACGACGTGGTGAATGCCGTACGGGCAAAAACTGTTATAGATGGTACTGTTCTGGAACAAGTTAGCAGTTTTGAATACCTGGGCTACAGTGTGTCTTATAATGCAAGCAACGACGTGGTGAATGCCGTACGGGCAAAAACTGTTATAGATGGTACTGTGCTGGAACAAGTCAGCAGTTTTGAATACCTGGGCTACAGTGTGTCTTATAATGCAAGCAACGACGTGGTGAATGCCGTACGGGCAAAAATTGTTATACATGGTACTGTTCTGGAACAAGTTAGCAGTTTTGAATACCTGGGCTACAGTGTGTCTTATAATGCAAGCAACGACGTGGTGAATGCCGTACGGGCAAAAACTGTTATAGATGGTACTGTTCTGGAACAAGTTAGCAGTTTTGAATACCTGGGCTACAGTGTGTCTTATAATGCAAGCAACGACGTGGTGAATGCCGTACGGGCAAAAACTGTTATAGATGGTACTGTTCTGGAACAAGTTAGCAGTTTTGAATACCTGGGCTACAGTGTGTCTTATAATGCAAGCAACGACGTGGTGAATGCCGTACGGGCAAAAACTGTTATAGATGGTACTGTTCTGGAACAAGTTAGCAGTTTTGAATACCTGGGCTACAGTGTGTCTTATAATGCAAGCAACGACGTGGTGAATGCCGTACGGGCAAAAACTGTTATAGATGGTACTGTTCTGGAACAAGTTAGCAATTTTGAATACCTGGGCTACAGTGTGTCTTATAATGCAAGCAACGACGTGGTGAATGCCGTACGGGCAAAAACTGTTATAGATGGTACTGTTCTGGAACAAGTTAGCAGTTTTGAATACCTGGGCTACAGTGTGTCTTATAATGCAAGCAACGACGTGGTGAATGCCGTACGGGCAAAAACTGTTATAGATGGTACTGTTCTGGAACAAGTTAGCAGTTTTGAATACCTGGGCTACAGTGTGTCTTATAATGCAAGCAACGACGTGGTGAATGCCGTACGGGCAAAAACTGTTATAGATGGTACTGTTCTGGAACAAGTTAGCAGTTTTGAATACCTGGGCTACAGTGTGTCATATACGAGCAATACCAGCAACGACGTGGTGAATGCCGTACGGGCAAAAACTGTTATAGATGGTACTGTTCTGGAACAAGTTAGCAGTTTTGAATACCTGGGCTACAGTGTGTCTTATAATGCAAGCAACGACGTGGTGAATGCCGTACGGGCAAAAACTGTTATAGATGGTACTGTTCTGGAACAAGTTAGCAGTTTTGAATACCTGGGCTACAGTGTGTCTTATAATGCAAGCAACGACGTGGTGAATGCCGTACGGGCAAAAACTGTTATAGATGGTACTGTTCTGGAACAAGTTAGCAGTTTTGAATACCTGGGCTACAGTGTGTCTTATAATGCAAGCAAAGACGTGGTGAATGCCGTACGGGCAAAAACTGTTATAGATGGTACTGTTCTGGAACAAGTTAGCAGTTTTGAATACCTGGGCTACAGTGTGTCTTATAATGCAAGCAACGACGTGGTGAATGCCGTACGGGCAAAAACTGTTATAGATGGTACTGTTCTGGAACAAGTTAGCAGTTTTGAATACCTGGGCTACAGTGTGTCTTATAATGCAAGCAACGACGTGGTGAATGCCGTACGGGCAAAAACTGTTATAGATGGTACTGTTCTGGAACAAGTTAGCAGTTTTGAATACCTGGGCTACAGTGTGTCTTATAATGCAAGCAACGACGTGGTGAATGCCGTACGGGCAAAAACTGTTATAGATGGTACTGTTCTGGAACAAGTTAGCAATTTTGAATACCTGGGCTACAGTGTGTCTTATAATGCAAGCAACGACGTGGTGAATGCCGTACGGGCAAAAACTGTTATAGATGGTACTGTTCTGGAACAAGTTAGCAGTTTTGAATACCTGGGCTACAGTGTGTCTTATAATGCAAGCAACGACGTGGTGAATGCCGTACGGGCAAAAACTGTTATAGATGGTACTGTTCTGGAACAAGTTAGCAGTTTTGAATACCTGGGCTACAGTGTGTCTTATACGAGCAATACCAGCAACGACGTGGTGAATGCCGTACGGGCAAAAACTGTTATAGATGGTACTGTTCTGGAACAAGTTAGCAGTTTTGAATACCTGGGCTACAGTGTGTCTTATAATGCAAGCAACGACGTGGTGAATGCCGTACGGGCAAAAACTGTTATAGATGGTACTGTTCTGGAACAAGTTAGCAGTTTTGAATACCTGGGCTACAGTGTGTCTTATAATGCAAGCAACGACGTGGTGAATGCCGTACGGGCAAAAACTGTTATAGATGGTACTGTTCTGGAACAAGTTAGCAGTTTTGAATACCTGGGCTACAGTGTGTCTTATAATGCAAGCAACGACGTGGTGAATGCCGTACGGGCAAAAACTGTTATAGATGGTACTGTTCTGGAACAAGTTAGCAGTTTTGAATACCTGGGCTACAGTGTGTCTTATAATGCAAGCAACGACGTGGTGAATGCCGTACGGGCAAAAACTGTTATAGATGGTACTGTTCTGGAACAAGTTAGCAGTTTTGAATACCTGGGCTACAGTGTGTCTTATAATGCAAGCAACGACGTGGTGAATGCCGTACGGGCAAAAACTGTTATAGATGGTACTGTTCTGGAACAAGTTAGCAGTTTTGAATACCTGGGCTACAGTGTGTCTTATAATGCAAGCAACGACGTGGTGAATGCCGTACGGGCAAAAACTGTTATAGATGGTACTGTTCTGGAACAAGTTAGCAGTTTTGAATACCTGGGCTACAGTGTGTCTTATAATGCAAGCAACGACGTGGTGAATGCCGTACGGGCAAAAACTGTTATAGATGGTACTGTTCTGGAACAAGTTAGCAGTTTTGAATACCTGGGCTACAGTGTGTCTTATAATGCAAGCAACGACGTGGTGAATGCCGTACGGGCAAAAACTGTTATAGATGGTACTGTTCTGGAACAAGTTAGCAGTTTTGAATACCTGGGCTACAGTGTGTCTTATAATGCAAGCAACGACGTGGTGAATGCCGTACGGGCAAAAACTGTTATAGATGGTACTGTTCTGGAACAAGTTAGCAGTTTTGAATACCTGGGCTACAGTGTGTCTTATAATGCAAGCAAAGACGTGGTGAATGCCGTACGGGCAAAAACTGTTATAGATGGTACTGTTCTGGAACAAGTTAGCAGTTTTGAATACCTGGGCTACAGTGTGTCTTATAATGCAAGCAACGACGTGGTGAATGCCGTACGGGCAAAAACTGTTATAGATGGTACTGTTCTGGAACAAGTTAGCAGTTTTGAATACCTGGGCTACAGTGTGTCTTATAATGCAAGCAACGACGTGGTGAATGCCGTACGGGCAAAAACTGTTATAGATGGTACTGTGCTGGAACAAGTTAGCAGTTTTGAATACCTGGGCTACAGTGTGTCTTATAATGCAAGCAACGACGTGGTGAATGCCGTACGGGCAAAAACTGTTATAGATGGTACTGTTCTGGAACAAGTTAGCAGTTTTGAATACCTGGGCTACAGTGTGTCTTATAATGCAAGCAACGACGTGGTGAATGCCGTACGGGCAAAAACTGTTATAGATGGTACTGTGCTGGAACAAGTTAGCAGTTTTGAATACCTGGGCTACAGTGTGTCTTATAATGCAAGCAACGACGTGGTGAATGCCGTACGGGCAAAAACTGTTATAGATGGTACTGTTCTGGAACAAGTTAGCAGTTTTGAATACCTGGGCTACAGTGTGTCTTATAATGCAAGCAACGACGTGGTGAATGCCGTACGGGCAAAAACTGTTATAGATGGTACTGTTCTGGAACAAGTTAGCAGTTTTGAATACCTGGGCTACAGTGTGTCTTATAATGCAAGCAACGACGTGGTGAATGCCGTACGGGCAAAAACTGTTATAGATGGTACTGTTCTGGAACAAGTTAGCAGTTTTGAATACCTGGGCTACAGTGTGTCTTATAATGCAAGCAACGACGTGGTGAATGCCGTACGGGCAAAAACTGTTATAGATGGTACTGTTCTGGAACAAGTTAGCAGTTTTGAATACCTGGGCTACAGTGTGTCTTATAATGCAAGCAACGACGTGGTGAATGCCGTACGGGCAAAAACTGTTATAGATGGTACTGTTCTGGAACAAGTTAGCAGTTTTGAATACCTGGGCTACAGTGTGTCTTATAATGCAAGCAAAGACGTGGTGAATGCCGTACGGGCAAAAACTGTTATAGATGGTACTGTTCTGGAACAAGTTAGCAGTTTTGAATACCTGGGCTACAGTGTGTCTTATAATGCAAGCAACGACGTGGTGAATGCCGTACGGGCAAAAACTGTTATAGATGGTACTGTTCTGGAACAAGTTAGCAGTTTTGAATACCTGGGCTACAGTGTGTCTTATAATGCAAGCAACGACGTGGTGAATGCCGTACGGGCAAAAACTGTTATAGATGGTACTGTTCTGGAACAAGTTAGCAGTTTTGAATACCTGGGCTACAGTGTGTCTTATAATGCAAGCAACGACGTGGTGAATGCCGTACGGGCAAAAACTGTTATAGATGGTACTGTTCTGGAACAAGTTAGCAATTTTGAATACCTGGGCTACAGTGTGTCTTATAATGCAAGCAACGACGTGGTGAATGCCGTACGGGCAAAAACTGTTATAGATGGTACTGTTCTGGAACAAGTTAGCAGTTTTGAATACCTGGGCTACAGTGTGTCTTATAATGCAAGCAACGACGTGGTGAATGCCGTACGGGCAAAAACTGTTATAGATGGTACTGTTCTGGAACAAGTTAGCAGTTTTGAATACCTGGGCTACAGTGTGTCTTATACGAGCAATACCAGCAACGACGTGGTGAATGCCGTACGGGCAAAAACTGTTATAGATGGTACTGTTCTGGAACAAGTTAGCAGTTTTGAATACCTGGGCTACAGTGTGTCTTATAATGCAAGCAACGACGTGGTGAATGCCGTACGGGCAAAAACTGTTATAGATGGTACTGTTCTGGAACAAGTTAGCAGTTTTGAATACCTGGGCTACAGTGTGTCTTATAATGCAAGCAACGACGTGGTGAATGCCGTACGGGCAAAAACTGTTATAGATGGTACTGTTCTGGAACAAGTTAGCAGTTTTGAATACCTGGGCTACAGTGTGTCTTATAATGCAAGCAACGACGTGGTGAATGCCGTACGGGCAAAAACTGTTATAGATGGTACTGTTCTGGAACAAGTTAGCAGTTTTGAATACCTGGGCTACAGTGTGTCTTATAATGCAAGCAACGACGTGGTGAATGCCGTACGGGCAAAAACTGTTATAGATGGTACTGTTCTGGAACAAGTTAGCAGTTTTGAATACCTGGGCTACAGTGTGTCTTATAATGCAAGCAACGACGTGGTGAATGCCGTACGGGCAAAAACTGTTATAGATGGTACTGTTCTGGAACAAGTTAGCAGTTTTGAATACCTGGGCTACAGTGTGTCTTATAATGCAAGCAACGACGTGGTGAATGCCGTACGGGCAAAAACTGTTATAGATGGTACTGTTCTGGAACAAGTTAGCAGTTTTGAATACCTGGGCTACAGTGTGTCTTATAATGCAAGCAACGACGTGGTGAATGCCGTACGGGCAAAAACTGTTATAGATGGTACTGTTCTGGAACAAGTTAGCAGTTTTGAATACCTGGGCTACAGTGTGTCTTATAATGCAAGCAACGACGTGGTGAATGCCGTACGGGCAAAAACTGTTATAGATGGTACTGTTCTGGAACAAGTTAGCAGTTTTGAATACCTGGGCTACAGTGTGTCTTATAATGCAAGCAACGACGTGGTGAATGCCGTACGGGCAAAAACTGTTATAGATGGTACTGTTCTGGAACAAGTTAGCAGTTTTGAATACCTGGGCTACAGTGTGTCTTATAATGCAAGCAAAGACGTGGTGAATGCCGTACGGGCAAAAACTGTTATAGATGGTACTGTTCTGGAACAAGTTAGCAGTTTTGAATACCTGGGCTACAGTGTGTCTTATAATGCAAGCAACGACGTGGTGAATGCCGTACGGGCAAAAACTGTTATAGATGGTACTGTTCTGGAACAAGTTAGCAGTTTTGAATACCTGGGCTACAGTGTGTCTTATAATGCAAGCAACGACGTGGTGAATGCCGTACGGGCAAAAACTGTTATAGATGGTACTGTGCTGGAACAAGTTAGCAGTTTTGAATACCTGGGCTACAGTGTGTCTTATAATGCAAGCAACGACGTGGTGAATGCCGTACGGGCAAAAACTGTTATAGATGGTACTGTTCTGGAACAAGTTAGCAGTTTTGAATACCTGGGCTACAGTGTGTCTTATAATGCAAGCAACGACGTGGTGAATGCCGTACGGGCAAAAACTGTTATAGATGGTACTGTGCTGGAACAAGTTAGCAGTTTTGAATACCTGGGCTACAGTGTGTCTTATAATGCAAGCAACGACGTGGTGAATGCCGTACGGGCAAAAACTGTTATAGATGGTACTGTTCTGGAACAAGTTAGCAGTTTTGAATACCTGGGCTACAGTGTGTCTTATAATGCAAGCAACGACGTGGTGAATGCCGTACGGGCAAAAACTGTTATAGATGGTACTGTTCTGGAACAAGTTAGCAGTTTTGAATACCTGGGCTACAGTGTGTCTTATAATGCAAGCAACGACGTGGTGAATGCCGTACGGGCAAAAACTGTTATAGATGGTACTGTTCTGGAACAAGTTAGCAGTTTTGAATACCTGGGCTACAGTGTGTCTTATAATGCAAGCAACGACGTGGTGAATGCCGTACGGGCAAAAACTGTTATAGATGGTACTGTTCTGGAACAAGTTAGCAGTTTTGAATACCTGGGCTACAGTGTGTCTTATAATGCAAGCAACGACGTGGTGAATGCCGTACGGGCAAAAACTGTTATAGATGGTACTGTTCTGGAACAAGTTAGCAGTTTTGAATACCTGGGCTACAGTGTGTCTTATAATGCAAGCAAAGACGTGGTGAATGCCGTACGGGCAAAAACTGTTATAGATGGTACTGTTCTGGAACAAGTTAGCAGTTTTGAATACCTGGGCTACAGTGTGTCTTATAATGCAAGCAACGACGTGGTGAATGCCGTACGGGCAAAAACTGTTATAGATGGTACTGTTCTGGAACAAGTTAGCAGTTTTGAATACCTGGGCTACAGTGTGTCTTATAATGCAAGCAAAGACGTGGTGAATGCCGTACGGGCAAAAACTGTTATAGATGGTACTGTTCTGGAACAAGTTAGCAGTTTTGAATACCTGGGCTACAGTGTGTCTTATAATGCAAGCAACGACGTGGTGAATGCCGTACGGGCAAAAACTGTTATAGATGGTACTGTTCTGGAACAAGTTAGCAGTTTTGAATACCTGGGCTACAGTGTGTCTTATAATGCAAGCAACGACGTGGTGAATGCCGTACGGGCAAAAACTGTTATAGATGGTACTGTGCTGGAACAAGTTAGCAGTTTTGAATACCTGGGCTACAGTGTGTCTTATAATGCAAGCAACGACGTGGTGAATGCCGTACGGGCCAAAAACTGTTATAGATGGTACTGTTCTGGAACAAGTTAGCAGTTTTGAATACCTGGGCTACAGTGTGTCTTATAATGCAAGCAACGACGTGGTGAATGCCGTACGGGCAAAAACTGTTATAGATGGTACTGTTCTGGAACAAGTTAGCAGTTTTGAATACCTGGGCTACAGTGTGTCTTATAATGCAAGCAACGACGTGGTGAATGCCGTACGGGCAAAAACTGTTATAGATGGTACTGTTCTGGAACAAGTTAGCAGTTTTGAATACCTGGGCTACAGTGTGTCTTATAATGCAAGCAACGACGTGGTGAATGCCGTACGGGCAAAAACTGTTATAGATGGTACTGTTCTGGAACAAGTAGCAGTTTTGAATACCTGGGCTACAGTGTGTCTTATAATGCAAGCAACGACGTGGTGAATGCCGTACGGGCAAAAACTGTTATAGGATGGTACTGTTCTGGAACAAGTTAGCAGTTTTGAATACCTGGGCTACAGTGTGTCTTATAATGCAAGCAAAGACGTGGTGAATGCCGTACGGGCAAAAACTGTTATAGATGGTACTGTTCTGGAACAAGTAGCAGTTTTGAATACCTGGGCTACAGTGTGTCTTATAATGCAAGCAACGACGTGGTGAATGCCGTACGGGCAAAAACTGTTATAGATGGTACTGTTCTGGAACAAGTTAGCAGTTTTGAATACCTGGGCTACAGTGTGTCTTATAATGCAAGCAAAGACGTGGTGAATGCCGTACGGGCAAAAACTGTTATAGATGGTACTGTTCTGGAACAAGTTAGCAGTTTGAATACCTGGGCTACAGTGTGTCTTATAATGCAAGCAACGACGTGGTGAATGCCGTACGGGCAAAACTGTTATAGATGGTACTGTGCTGGAACAAGTTAGCAGTTTGAATACCTGGGCTACAGTGTGTCTTATACGAGCAATACCAGCAACGACGTGGTGAATGCCCGTACGGGCAAAAACTGTTATAGATGGTACTGTTCTGGAACAAGTTAGCAGTTTGAATACCTGGGCTACAGTGTGTCTTATAATGCAAGCAACGACGTGGTGAATGCCGTACGGGCAAAAACCTGTTATAGATGGTACTGTTCTGAACAAGTTAGCAGTTTTGAATACCTGGGCTACAGTGTGTCTTATAATGCAAGCAACGACGTGGTGAATGCCGTACGGGCAAAAACTGTTATAGATGGTACTGTTCTGGAACAAGTTAGCAGTTTTGAATACTGGGCTACAGTGTGTCTTATAATGCACGCAATGACGTTGTGAAGAAGTTGCATAAGTTCAACCTTATGTGCGGGACCATTAAGCGACCCCCTTCAGTCACCAAGTAAAGGAACATGCCTAAAATTCTACAAGGTGATGGCTCTTTCCACACTTCTTATGGGTCTGAGAATTGAACTTTAACGAAACGCCAGGCCAGTCGCAATCCAAGCGGCTGAAATGAGATTTGTCAGGCACGTGGCGATGTATACTTTCTCCATTATCATAGAAGTAACACAGATATATGGCTGGAACTGAATATTATGAATATACTCGACAGGATCGCCCAGTATCGGCTGAATTTGTGGGAACATCTTTGGCGAATGGATGACTGCTGCATCCCCAAACAACGACGGAACTACAAGCTGAGGTGACGGAGAGGTGTGGAACGTCCGAGGAAGCGCTAGTGTGACGAGCTCTAATTTGAGACCGGAACAAACATTCCTTGGTTTTATCCGTGAAGATGAAGATGATGATGATGATGGCATTCTATTAGAATTATTATTATTATTATTATTATTATTATTATCTTTTATTATTTTTTAATTATTTATCCCAATCGTAGACTGAAAACAATTCATTTCCTTCATATTTTTAATGGACGTTTACCTTCCAGTTGAATAAATAGAATAATTTCCTGAAGTTTGGTACAGTCTCTGTGTGCTGTGCACTTTTGGAAACACCTGTATTTCAACAATCACAATGAACACGACAAAAATTTCAGAACTGGCCAAAATTGAGAGGAAGGTAAAAACACAGTACTTGTAAACAATGCAAACTATCAGTGGCAGGTGTTGGACTAACTTGAGTAGAGGCGATAAAAGTGAAAACAAAAGTTAAAAACACAATACAAGAAGTAGGAGCAGTTGTTGCTTCAGACGTGAATCGTGTGTGAAAAACGTAATTTCCAAACTGTAAAACGTCTCTCTTTGTTGTTGCCGGCTGTGCTGTTTGTATTGTTTTATTTTATTTTTATTTATTTATTTTTTATAACAGCGTATTGTTGTCGAACGCTCTTGGTTACAAGTAATTCGCCAGTAACTGGTTGTTACGGAGCAAAGAGTTGCCGCAACTGTCGCGACTTTAGATCGTATACAAAGTGACTGTTTGTTATCCCTGGCAGACGGTGGTGCCAGGTACCGGGATTTTTCCCACCGTGAAACAATTTCAAAGCTCAAAAATCCTGTGTGAGTAATTAGTGGGGATTTTCTTTCAACAGCCACTATGCTCTTTCTTCCAACACTATAAATTATTGTTTAAAACTGCAGAACGTGTTATCAGAACCAGCCAGTCTACATAGCCTGTAGGGAAACATATACCAGTATGTGCTTTTCCTCAGCTGATACTATACTATACTCTACACGCAATGATAAGTGATAATGTTGTTGTTGAGTAATGGAAACGTTGGGGGTCATCAATTCAGTGCTGGTGTATTAGACAAGAACAAATTGTCAGCTGTAACAGTGATACGGCAAAACACACACGCAGCCAAATATACCAGTACATACAGACACCTAGTTT